>JARQOC010000002.1:669465649-669751566 GCA_033576535.1 Allobates femoralis | reverse complement strand
TAATGACTGACAAATTCTGGCTGAGAAAGAAGCAGATTTATCTGATAAGATACAGGGGCGTAACTACAATAGGTGCAGGGGTTGCGATCGCACCCGGGCCCTGCAGCCTAAGGGGGCCCCAAAAGTCCCTTTGGCCCATAGAAAAAGACTAATACTACTAAAGATTTGCAATAATTGGGGGCCCAGTTGGAGCTTTCGCACCGGGGCCCCGAGGCCTGAAGTTACACCACTGATAAGATATATTGCAAAGTTGCTTATTTTCATGTGTATTATTATTGATTTATTAAATAAAAATTAAAATGGCGGTTACACTTTAAGCATACGACCGTAGTACAATGTTATGAGGATCTGGAATACAGAATGCATGAGGAATCTATGGCCTTATACTTGGTACGTGTGGCATACTGCTTCACATTATGGGATGATTCTTCATAAGAGCTCATTCTGAAGGAATATATGGCACCAAACATAGCTCCTATAAAGCTATAATACTGAGACATAGGGACTCCGGGTGTTACTGTAAAGCCCCTGTGCACACAATTTTTCATGCAGCCATAGATTCTAAGACTATTTGAAGGTATGTACTTGTTGCTTAGGCTTTTTTTAGGTGGCATTTCTACGTTTAGGGTCTATTTCAGTCTTGTACCCTGAGCAGTTTGGTAGCTAAACAGAAATAACTCTTCCGAGGCCGTAGCTAACGGTATAATTCGTCTCCTACATAGTGATAAGCAATTAACATCAGCAGGAAGCCAGTGATTTGGAGAAGATACTGCATCTCTCTCTGCCTCCTTCTTCACCAGGGACCTGTTTTATGAAGATGAAGGAGCAGGGATAGTAAAGAAGCACTGTGTTATACCCGGGAGAATGGCATATGATGCGGTCAGTGCTTTTGACTTACATCTTTAATCACCAGAGCGTAATAAAGCTGCTGAGTGCATCAGCTCTGATAACAGCGTCATCAAGCAATATAGAGCACCTTCTGGATTCTGCTCATGTTCATTTCCATAATTTCGGGTCTAATCTACAAAAAAATGTGTAGAATTGCTGTAAGTTTCAGTGCAGAGAGCCAGGGAAACTTCACAGTAAGGGACAGTCGCTTAATTAAGACTTCTTTTTCTTAGTTATGCAATTAGTGTGATGTCTATCTTGGTATATTTTAAAGGGCTTGTCCTGTAATAAAAAAGCATGACTTCCAACTTGTAGAAACAACCTCACCCCGTCTACAGGTTATAGCTGGTATTACATTTTAACTCCATTTAAAGGGAACCAACCACCATGATTTAACCACCTGTAAATCAGTGCAGCAGGTGATTGACATGTGCAGCATGACATCACTATTTTTTGTTTTTTATTCCTCCCCGTGGGCTTGTCTGTCTACTTCAAGCTGATCCCCCTCCCCCTAGAGGGGGTCTGGCTTATGGCAGAAACACAAGCCCACAGGGGAGGACTAAAAATAAACATATAACAAATAGTGATGTCATGCTGCACACAATCACCTGCTGCACTGATTTACACATTAAAGGACGAGGAGTCAAAGCTTCATATGTGCAAAATAATTGCTGATTAACATACACCATACAACTGACCTATAGCTCTATAGCCTCTTTCTCTGACCAACTCCAGCCCATCCTCGGACCAAAAAGGTTGTAGAGGGTTTGACAGTGATATTCCCAAAGATACCAACTTTATATATGTTACCTAAAATCCACAAAGATCTCGTCACTCCCCCGGGATGCCCGATAGTCTCCGGCATAGGGGGGCTGTGCAACCCAGTATGTCAATATATGGATTATTGCTTAAAACCGTTGAAACACTGCCCTCTTATGTCTGTGACACGACGGATGTCCTGAAGTGGATTGACAGGATCTCTTTAGAGGTTGGGATGCTATGAGTTACAGCAGACGTTGAATCCCTCTACACCTGTATACGTCACGAGGATGGTCTGGAAGCGGCGCGTTTCTTTTTATTGGCTAGTGGGCGATATGGCACCCTTTGCGAATTGATTCTTGAGCTGCTCCGCTTTGCCTTGGACCACAATTTCTTTATATTTAAAGGTAATTACTCCCTACAGACGCGCGGGCACGGCCATGGGCACGACCTGTGCCCCCTCATACACAAACCTCTTCCTAGGTTACTGGGAGAGGAGTTTGCTTTGTAATGGGAGAGGTCCGGCCGATGCCCATGTACAGTGCTGGCTGCGGTATATAGATGACCTTCTGATATTGTGGGGGGGGGGGCGGTGGAGCAGCTTGATGACTTTTAGACTTGCGGAGAACACAATGAACATATGGTTAACGTATAAGTATGATTTAAAGCGACTTGATTTCCTGGATGTCTGCATTGAGGTGGATACAA
This sequence comes from Allobates femoralis, assembly GCA_033576535.1. Taxonomy (NCBI): domain Eukaryota; kingdom Metazoa; phylum Chordata; class Amphibia; order Anura; family Aromobatidae; genus Allobates; species Allobates femoralis. The sequence continues at coordinate 669,749,211 of JARQOC010000002.1, read as the reverse complement.
ACCACACGATGCGGACAGATGTATTCAGGAAATCAACTTCAGTTAATTCTATTCTCCACGCAAGTTCAGCTCATACCACTTCGACAATTCGCGCTGTTCCCACTGGCCAATTTCTTCAGATAAAGCGTATTTGCTCATCTGAAGAGGTTTTTGAGAAACAGGCAGCCGATTTGAGAGATTGTTTCAGAGAAAGAGGCTATAGTAATAGGTCGATCAAGAGAACCTATCTCAGGGCACACACCTCGTGATGAACTTCTATATAATAAGCAAGAGGTTGAAGCGGTAGGCGCACAACCTACTCACTTTATATCCACTTTTAATCAACAATGGAATTCACCACTAGGTGACTTGAGCAGACATTGGCTGGTCCTACAGTCTGATCATATTTTGAGGTAATCGTTATCAGATCGACCCTTGCTCACTGCAAGACGAATTAGGAATCTAAAAGATATACTAGTTCAAAGTCACTATGTTTCTGTTACGCCAAATGCCTTCAGCTCCAGAGGCCCTTTGAAGGGGTGTTTCCCTTGTGGCCACTGCGTGTCCTGTCTCAGTGTCCAGCACATTGCACCTTCACCTCCTCCAATGGCTAGGGTACGTTTGATATCAGACAATACATATCCTGTGGGACAAGCAATGTGGTTTATTTTGTGCTTGCCCCAGGATAATGTTGGGATGACATATAGGGAGCTTTAGGAGGAGAGTGAGGGAGCATGTGAGGGACATTCTGGCGGCGCCCGAAGTGGAAGACATTTTCTCCAACACCATGATGGAGATCCCTCATCCCTAAAGGTCAGAGGGATAGATGTAATCCACTGTGGGATACGAAAGGGTGATGTGAGAACATTGCTCGCGCAGTGTGAAATGTGGTGGATAGTGTCTCTTGACACTGTCACCGGGAGGCCTCAATGAACACCTGAGTTTTACCTCCTTCCTTTAGCCGTCGTCGCCCGTTTCCCGGGGACCTAGTACCCTCATTATTATTATTATGTAGGTTAGAATTTCTTTTCTGCTTTTTATCTGTTTGATATTATGGGTTGCTTTTATTATGGTGTTGACAGGCTCTGTTTTCGGCTGGGATCAAATTACTGTGACCGCAATAATCTGACCCTGAATTGCATCAAGATGAAGATCGGAGACCTGAAGGACCACTTTGTAAATTTGTTCCTTTTGGAGATTGGTTATTAAATATTATTTCCCCAGGTTTGCTGTACATTGATTTTATAAATATCTGGGGCTCCATGTCTCAGGTTTGATCCGCCCCTTGTGCAGTAGGCTGCTCCTGCCCCATGTCTGGCACCCCTATTATCAGTGCGTGTGGGCAGTCGCCATGGTGACGAGTCTCTAGCGACCGCTATGCACGCAGATGGTGTGGTGAAGATGTGGGGGCGGTGTAGTGGCTGCCGTGCAGCCAGGCGCATCACTTATGGTCATGTGACACGTAGCCGATGACGTGAATTGCGTCACAACCAGCCCGTGGTCACATGGGCCGGGGTGCTGTGTCACTTTCGGTTGCGCGATCAGTTCCTCTGCGTCACTTCCGGTATTGGAAGACACGGAGATTTGGCGGTCTTTATAAGACCGAACACAAGCTGGGCCTCTTATTCCCTGATGAAGTAGCCTTAGGGTTTTCCAGGCCACGAAATGCCGTCGGGGTCACCTATCCAGGTCCTCCCTGTGTGTGCACACTGTCAAATGGCTGCTGACAGTCAGGGTAACAGTTTGCTTTACAACCTTGTGTAATGGGTCTGACCAGGTTCTCTTGTACTGTACTTTGAATACATGTAACCTTTGTATTTGGTTTATGTACGCACCTTTTTCTAACTCATAGTGGTATCACACATTATATATGATGCATTTGTAATAAGATTAAACATGATGTTTGAGGTCTAATGTAGGAACGTTCACTCTGCAATCATTATTCCACTTTATTGTGTGGTAATTGTGTCTCTGGCCCATTCTTGTTTACCCTTGTGCAATCGCCATTTTATGTGGTTACTTACATCTGTGTCGTACGATAATCATATATATGTGCTAGCTAGTAACAGTTACTTTTGTAGTCCAAGTAGGGGGAAAAAATTATGGAATTACTCAATTCTGAGGAAAAAATGATGGGAATCATGACAAACAAACAAAACAACACTCAAATACATTACTAGTATTGTTGCAGCACCTCTGGCTTTTATAACAATTTGCAGTCTCTGAGGCATGGACTTAATGAGTGAGAAACAGTACTAATCATCAATCTGGCTCCAACTTTCTCTGATTGCTGTTGCCAGATCAGCTTTGCAGGTTGGAGCCTTGTCATGGACCATTTTCTTCAACTTCCACCAAAGATTTTCAACTGGATTGCGATCCAGACTATTTGCAGCCATGACATTGACCTTATGTGTTCTTTCAAGGAATGTTTTCACAGTTTTTTGCTTTATGGCAGGATGCATTATCTTGATAAATGATTTCATCATCCCCAAACATCCTTTCAATTGATGGGATAAGAAAAGGGTCCAAAATAACCAATGTAAACTTGGGCATTTATTGAAGATGTAATGACAGCCATCTCCCCAGTGCCTTTACCTGACATGCAGCCCCATATCAATAATGACTGTGGAAATTTGCATGTTCTCTTCAGGCAGTCATCTTCATAAATCTCATTGGAACAACACCAAATAAAAGTTCCAGCATAATTACCTTGCCCAATGCAGATTCGCGATTCATCACTGAATATGACTTTCATCCAGTCATCCACAGTCCATGATTGCTTTTTCTTAGCCCATTGTAACCTTGTTTTTTTTCTGTTTAGGTGTTAATGATGTTATTTACATACAGAAAAGCTAAACAAAACCCATTTCCTTTAGGCGGTTTCTTAAAGTTCGGTGACAGACATTGACTCCAGTTTCCTCCCATTCATTCCTCATTTGTTTTGTTGTGCATTTCCTGTTTTGGAGAAATATTGCTTTAAGTTTCCGGTCTTGACACTTTGATGTCTTCCTTGGTCTACCAGTATCTTTCCCTTTAACAACCTTCCCATGTTGTTTGTATTTGGACCAGAGTTTAGACACAGCTGACTGTGAATCCTATTTTAAGAGTTTGATAATTCTCTCCTTTGTTTCAGTTGACATCTCTCGTGTTGGAGCCATGATTCATGTCAGTATACTTGGTGCAACAGCTCTCCAAGGTGTGATCACTCCTTTTTAGATGCAGACTAATGAGCAAATCTTATTTGATGCATGTGTTAGTTTTGGGAATGAAAATTTACAGAGCGTTTCCATAATTTTTTCCTCAGAATTGAGCAATTCCATAATTTTCCCCCTGCTTGGTCTACAAAAGTAACAGTTACTGGCTAGCAGATTTTTTTTTCAAGATTTCTTTTAGTGTTTCTTTAAGGCAGAGAGTTGCCATTTGAAATGACTTTAGTTTTGTGCCATGTCTGTGATCTGCTTTTTTTCTACAAAATTAAACAACTGAATAGCCAGGTGATTCCTTAATTTTTGCCATGGGTTGTTGCTGGAAAAGTGGCAGAAGGTGGATTTCTCTGATGAATCTTTAGTAGAATTACACCACAGCCACCGCAAATACTGCAGAACTACTGGAGCCCGTATGGATCCAAAATACACCCAGAAAACAGTTAAATTTGGTGGTGGACAGATCATGGTCTGGGGTTACATTCAGTATGGGGGTGTGCTAAGCATTTGCAAGGTGGAAGGCAATATCAATAGACTAAAATATCAAGAAGTATTAGCTACCTCTTACATTCCAAATCATAAAAGGGGTCAAATTCTGCAGCAAAGATGGTGCTCCATATCTCATACATCCATCTCTACAACAAAGTTCCTCCAGGCAAAAAAGATTAAGGTGCTCAAGGACTGCCCAGCCCAGTCACCAGACATGAACATGATTGAGTACGTTTGGGGTAGGATGAAAGAGGAAGTTTGGAAGACAAAACCAAAGAATCTAGATGAACTCTGGGAGGCATGTAAGATTGCATTCTTTGCTATTCCTGATGACTTCATTAATAAATTGTATGAATCATTGTTGAACCGCATGGATGCAGTCCTTCAAGCACATGGAAGTCACACAAAATATTAAATATAACTCTAATAGCACCATAACTTCATTCACCAATGTTATGCAACATATATTTGTATCTTAAGTTGTTTGAAAATCACATTACTTTCTGTGCGCGACAAAACTTTTGTCTTGCCAAAATCTGACCATTCTGTGTTCATTAAATAATCAATATTTCAGCATTGATGCCAATTTATTTTCTTAACCTAAACCACATTTCGGAGGGTTTCAGCTTTCAAAAGAGTAATTTATAAAACCAATGGATGAATTTAATGTCAGGTTATAAGCTTTTATTTACATAACAACGATAAGAGACATAACTTCTGTCAGGGAGTGTATATAATGGTGAAGCTATTGGAAAAAGAAAATTATTTTTTAAGGATCCTTGACATATCCTTTACCTACTTTACACCTCACCGATCCAGCGCTGTCAGCATTCTGAATGGTCAAAACTCAGACAGACTCCCTTAAATAAGCTTAGCCAGCAGCTAAATGGGCTTGTAAAAGTGTTGTTCTCAGGATCAATGTTCATTCTGATAATGTTAGTAGGAGGTAATTTTACCTTTTAGAATCAAAATACCGTATATACACGTGTATAAGCCGACCCGTGTATAAGCCGACCCCCCTACTTTTGCCCCCAAAACCTGGGAAAACCTATTGACTCGTGTATAAGCTGAGGGTGGACCCCAGCACAGGTATACAGCCCCCAGCAGTGTGGTATACAGCAGCCCCAGAGGTATATACAGCAGCAGCCCCAGTGGTTAGTATACAGCAGCCCCAGAGGTGTATACAGCAGCCCCAGAGGTATATACAGCCCCAGTGGTACTAAACAGCAGCCCCAGAGGTAGTATACAGCAGCCCCAGAGGTAGTATACAGCAGCCCCAGAGGTAGTATAAAGCAGCCCCAGAGGTATATACAGCCCCAGAGGTGTATACAGCCCCAGAGGTTAGTATACAGCAGCCCCAGAGGTTAGTATACAGCAGCCCCAGAGGTTAGTATACAGCAGCCCCAGAGGTGTATACAGCAGCCCCAGAGGTGTATACAGCAGCCCCAGTGGTAGTATACAGCAGCCCTAGTGGTATATGCAGCCCCAGTGGTACTATACAGCAGCCCCAGTGGTAGTATACAGCAGCCCCAGAGGTAGTATACAGCAGCCCCAGAGGTAGTATACAGCAGCCCAAGGTAGTAAACAGCAGCCCCAAGGTTAATACAGCCCCAGAGGTGTATACAGCAGCCCCAGTGGTTAGTATACAGCAGCCCAGAGGTGTATACGGCAGCCCAGTGGTAGTATACAGCAGCCCCAGAGTAGTATACAGCAGCCCCAGAGGTATATACAGGCCCAGAGTATATACAGGCCCAGAGGTATATACAGCAGCCCTAGTGGTGTATACAGCAGCCCTAGTGGTGTATCAGGGCCCCAGTGGTGTATACTACAGCAGCCCCAGTGTGTATACAGCAGCAGCCCCAGTGGTGTATACTACAGCAGCCCCAGTGGTGTATACAGCAGCAGCCCCAGTGGTGTATACAGCAGCAGCCCTCAGGGGTGTATACAGCAGCAGCCCCAGGGGTGTATACAGCAGCAGCCCCAGGGGTGATACAGCAGCAGCCCAGGGGTGTATACAGCAGCAGCCCCGGGCTGTATACAGCAGCAGCCCCCGGGCTGTATACAGCAGCAGCCCCCGGGCTGTATACAGCAGCAGCCCCGGAGGTATACGGAAGCCCCCCATCATGATCCAGGGCCCCCCCTCCCCCCCTTGCGCGCAAACTGTAAAGTAAAATTCATACTTATCCTGTCCTGTCGCGCTGTCCCATCGCTGCCGACATGACGATCCCGGGCTTCATTCCGCGTCTTCCGGCTTCCTGTGGTCGCGGCAATGACGTCATTGCCCGCGACTACAGGAAGCCGCGGGAAGACGCTGAATGAACCCGGGATCGTGATGTCGGCAAGCGCGGGACAGCGCGACAGGACAGGGATAAGTATGATTTTACTTTACAGGTTTGCCGCGCAAGGGGGGGCCCCTGGATCATGATGGGGGGCCTGTATACCTCCGGGGGCTGCTGCTGTATACTCGCGTATAAGCCGAGGGGGACTTTTCAGCCCAAATTTTGGCCTGAAAAACTCGGCTTATACGCGAGTATATACGGTATACAGTACATTAGCTAGTTCAGGACTATACTTTTTCCCCTTCATGACCAGCACATTTTCGGGTTTTATTGTACATGCACTTCTAATGGCTCTAAAAGTGTTCTTGTTCAGATATTCCACTACATGGGGCTTAATTTTTTATAATTTTTACATTTACTTTTTTGCAAAAATGGAAAAAATATTAAAGTGATCCTAAACCCACAAACTGACCCCCCCGTATCTTTAGACCTGTCCCTGCAACCCCCTCTTATTTTTTCTGCAAAAGGGATGGCTAGAAATGATATCGCTTTTGTAAAGTAGAGAAAAGTTATATTACTTTGTCCTGTGTGAGTTCTCTTTCTGTGGAAGCCGCAATAGGCGGGGCCTGTCTGTTGCTCCCTTGTAATTATGCACACCCCTCTCTGCTTCCAAGAGCCTGGCCGCGTCATGAAAGGGGCGGGGCTAAGTGTCATGCCGGAGCCCCGCCCCTTTCATGACACGGCCAGGCTCTTAGAAGCAGAGAGGGGCGTGCATAATTACAAGGCAGCAGCACACAGGCACGCCTATTTGCGGCTTCCACAGAAGAGAGAACTCACACAGGACAAAGTAATATAATTTTTTCTCTACTCTACAAAAGCGATTTTTTCTGCAAAAGGGATGGCTAGAAATGAGAAGAGGGGGTGCAGGGACAGGTCTAAAGATACGGGGGGGGTCAGTTTGTGGGGTTAGGATCACTTTAAATTAATATCAATTTCTCACATTTATTTTTTGTTAACTATAACCACACAAAGGACTGAAAAAAATGTTTTAAATTGTGTTCCCCTTTCTGTAGAAATTATTTTCATATATTGAACAATTTATTTTCCTTAAGGTGGTGGAGCTGTAAATAGGCTTTTTTGTTTTGTTTTACGTTTAATTTAGTTTTTTTCATTTATTAATAAAAGACCTTTTTGGATACCTATACCAAAGAAAATGTTTACGATGTTTCAATCTTACCTTCATGAATTCACTGGAGCCACGAGAGGCATCGGCAACCTAAATCGGTCCTAATGGCCCCCAAAACAATGGGAGGCCCAGTTTTTCCTATTATTTGGGTATATTCGGCAGCACACCTTCAACAGATCCTGGCCTAGACTACAAGGGAACCATATAAAAATGGTCGGAGATTGAGAGTCTGTGGATGAAACATATACATCCAATCACCCTGCTATAGACTCCTGGAAGAGTTGCCCCCCTGAACCTTCTATTGGGCCACATGGTATTTACAAGACGCATTTGGGCACTGGGTAATAAAGCCTTTCCACTAATCACTCTCAATGGTTCTGTTCTTTCATACCCCACTGTTACAAAGACGTCTGGAAAGACATACGCTAATTATTTTCTTATGCATACATTATAAATGCAGTCACTAGAAACATACAAACCCTTCCAATATATCATGGAGAAATTTGGGATTCCTCTGTGAGCACTTCACACGTAGATGCAGATAAGGCACTTAGTTTTTTCCTTATTGAAATCAACCATGTTCTCAACACCAACACCATTTGAGTAACTATGTAAGCGTGGCCCAATCACAAAATTATTATTATTTATTATTATAACTCCATGTAGTCAATGGCGCTATATATGTGGAGAGGTCATACATAGACAAGTACAATATACATGAACTATTTAAAGCACACATAAGTACAGAAGAAGAGAGTACCCTGCCCGCGAGGGCTCACAGTCTACAAGAGATGTGTGAGGGTACACTAGGAGAGGGTAGAGCTGCTCATGCAGTGGTTTGGTGGACTGGGGTTCACTGCAGGTTGTAGGCTTGTTGGAAGAGGTGGATCTTCCGGTTTCTTCTGAAGGTTTCCAGGCGAGAGTCTGATGTGTTGGGGCAGAGAGTTCCAGAGTATGGGGGAAGCATGGGAGAAACCTTGTATACGGTTGAGGGAAGAAGAGATTAGAGGGGTGTAGAGAAGGAGATCTTGAGAGGGTTGCAGATTGCGTGAGGGTAGGTACCGGGAGACCATGTTGCAGATGTATGGAGGAGATGTACAGAGCGGCCGCCATCTGTCATAGTTACGGTTCAAAACCAGGGCCTCTGAGAAATGGGGAGCCAGTGAAGTACTTGGCAGAAGAAGAGACTGGGGAATAACAGGGAGACAGGTGGATTAGTCGGACAGCAGAGTTTAGGATAGATTGGAGTGGTGCAAAAGTGCAAGAGGGAGGCCAGAGAGCAGGAGGTTTCAATAATCGAGGAGGAAGATGATGAGGTCATGTACGAGTGTTTTTGCAGTATCTTGATCAAGGAACGTACGGATCCGGGAAATATTTTTGAGTTGGAGTCGACAGGAGGTGCAAGGGCTTGGATATGTGGCTTGAAGGAGAGAGCAGAGTCAAGCATCACTTTGAAGCACTGAGCATGCGGGGCTTGGGTGAGTGAGCAGCCACTGACTTTGATGGATAGGTCTGATTGAGTGGTAGAGTGAGTTGGGGGAAAGATGATGAATTCTTTTTTGTCCATGTTCAGTTTTAGAAAGCAAACAGAAAAGAAGGATTAAATAGCAGATAGGCATGATCTCAGACAGACAGGCCTGGTGTCAGACATCTATAACATACTTTATGTTGAATCCCCCTGTAAACATCTATACATGACAAAATGGGAGATGTACTTGAGTTACGAAACGCACCCCCACTGTGGCAAGTGATCTAGTCAAAGGCAGCAAAACATCCCTGTGCACAACGGAAAAGGAAAGTCAATATAAAATATTGATGCCCTAGTACCACACTCCAGAAACTTTACACAAAATCTTTCCCTCATCTACAACCAATCAGTGCTGGAGGTATCTAAGGTTAGTGGGAGGTCTCTCCCATATATTCTGGGATTGTGGGGGAATTAGACCACTATGGCTTAAGCTAAGGGAATTGATAAACCAATTACTGGGTTTCTCCATGGACCCCCTCACATGCCTCCTCAATGTGCCCCCTAGGGGTATGGGAAAGAACTTGGTCGGGCTGCTCCTGCAAATCTTAACCTCAAATAAATGTCTCATTATAATATTACTAGATAATGTGGCCTCCTGAAAAGCCCCTTCTCTTCTTTCACACTCTCGCCCATCCAAACAACCTATCCCTATCCAATGTCACCCCTTATACCTCCCCTTTTGTGTCCTTATTAAAGGGATCCTGTCACCTCCAAAATGCCAACTAAGCTACAAAATCATGTCCCTGCAGCATATTATCACTAATCTCACACTCCTTTTGTATCCTAAATGCATTTTAATACTTACTCATTAGGCATTATAATTAGCAGGGGCTATATTCTTTAGCCCTTAGGGGGTGTTGTTTTGCAGCCTGAATGATCCACCCTCTCTCTGTCTGTGCTGCTGTGATGTGGAGCTGAAGGCAGGACTAATGATTTGCATTCTGTGAGTGACAGAGAGGGGGCAGGGCAAAGCCTGCACAAGCAAAGCAAACAAACAGAGAGAGGGTGGATCATTCAGGCTGCAAAACAACACGCCCTAAGGGCTAAAGAATATAGCCCCTGCTAATTATAATGCCTAATGAGTGAGTATAAAATCATTTTTATCTACTTTGACAGGATGCTTTTAGGAGACAAAAGGAGTGTGAGATTAGTGATAGGATGCTGCAGGGACATGATTTTGTAGCTTAGGTGGCGTTTTGAAGGTGACAGGATCTCTTTAACCTTAAGTCACTTTAAAATTTATGTAATTTTTTTTTCCATTAGGGGCATTTCAATATAATAGATTCTTATTGTTGCCGATTTCGCCTTTAACTTGGGTAAGAATATTAGGGGAAATTCTGCTTCCTGCCTCTATAGCAGAGCTGAGTAGGTCTACAATGACCCAGCCACTCCTATTCCCTCTCTACATCCAGCAATCACATGATGGTCCAGAGAAGGAAGCACTATCAGTGCTTCCTAAATTATATACCCAGCTTATGTTCAGTGATCTGGAAGGTAAACATGATAATAAATTACCGTAACTCTGTCTTTTCTGTGGGGAGTCTGGCCGTGTCTGACATGGCTGCAGCTGCACAATCTCCTGCTAGCTGCTTAATCTCCATTAATGTTTTAAAACGTCAGTACAGAATACAGTGAGGACTGACTAGACGTTTAAAGTCTATGTGCAATCCAGAACTAATTAAAGAAAAATATTTCCCTTAATTAAAATATTGTGCATTGTACCAAGGATGTAAATGTCGGCTATTCACCGAACTGAACTGCAGTTATATCCTTGACTATTTCCCTCTATTTTGCTCATTTTCCCCACTCACGATAAAACATTAAATCAGGGATCAGTCAGAGTTCACTACTGACATTTTGAGCTTTGCAACATCGACCAAGATCTACCTACAATAATACTGTATATCACTGACAAGACAGCCGGCATTAACGTCTAAGCCCTTGAAGACCGCTGTGTGCCATAATGTGGCCTGATTGATATATATCCAATAAATACCCTTGTCTGCTAGAAGCGAGTGTTCGCCAGTCTCTTATTTCCCAGAACAATTATGAGAACAGAGTATTTAAAGGGATTAAACAGTAACTGGTAGTCGATGTATCAGTATCTTCATGGATATTAATGAAGACTGGGAGTTTGTGCGAAAATGACTCTTTACAGTGTTAGAAGAAATTGTCCCCAATGGACAACCCTATTTCATTTTCACTACTACGGCATATGGACTCCTTAGACTATGTTCTCATAGTTTTTTGAGGAGTTCAGAAGCCAAATTTCAAGTGGAAAACTGATACAAGATACTCTTTTTTTTTTTTTCACTGAGTTTTTAGGTTTTTATTTCTGACGAGTAATGGTAAGTTCCCATAACGTCTTCGTCAGGTGGTCAGAAATGCTGAGCTTGTCAATTAAAACTACTTCAAGAAACAGTTGAAATTTAAAAAAAAAATTCTGAAGAGTTTTTGTTAATGTTTCCTGAAGGATTATAATTGTTTTTATTTTTTATGTTTTTTTTTAAACTTTTTTTCTCCTTTTTTTTTTTTTTGTCAATTTTATAAAACCTCATGAAATTTATTAAGCAATGAATAAAACATTTATGTTTTTGAGGCAAGAACACCTACAAAACCCTCAAAGTGACCTTTTTACAGCTTTCCCATTGATTTATTATATAAAGTATGAAGTGTCCCATAGCGAAAAATACCGAAAGAATGGTCAGTTCTCTTCTTTTATCTGCTTGGTGTTTTTGGATAACTGAAAAGACACTCAAAACTCGTACACAGAATCATTTTTATGAATGTTTTTAATTGGAGTAAACCGCCGGAAAAAGACGTTCTGTACACACAGCTAGCTTCTGCTCCAAAAAGTGCTCATATTAATAACAAAGTGGATTTCCCATATAAATAAAAATAACCATTTCCAAGCTCTTCTGAAGCAGTTTTTCAGGAGGATTTGAGAGAGGATTTGCTTTAAACAAGAAAAACCCTGCTGTGTGAACATAGACTAAGGGTACTGTGACATCACCGGAGATATCGCCGGCGACGCACAGGAGCGCGCATGTTTTTGGTTGTCGCGTGCTTACATGCGGCGATACCATCCGGCGACGCTTTGGCGATGTTACAGGCGGCATCGCTGTTGGGGTGTCTACAAACCCAGCCGGCAATCCTGTAACATGGGAGCCTATGGCTCCCATTGCCTGTAACATCGTCAATCGCTATGTTACATGGGGCGATGTGTACACATCGCCTGAGAGTGGTCGCCTGGGTTCAGAGCAGTGCTGCGAAACCAGGCGACCACTCTCAGCCTATTTTTCGGAGCAAAATCGCCGCGTTACACTGGGCAACTCGCCGGCGATGCCGCCGCTGATAAGCCACGCCCCTGTGTCGCCTGCGAAATTGCCGGCAATGTCTCCAGGTGTGACGGTACCCTAAGGGTTTGTTCACAAGCTGCGCGCGCTTGTGATGTTCTTTTTTTTTTTCAGTGTGTTTTTCATGCGCAAAAATGCAGCGATTTACACTCCTACCATAATGAATGTCATTTCCAAAATGTTATCCACACGCAGCGTTTTTTAACTTGCATTTTATCAATACCTTCCTTAAATCTGCAGCATGTCAGTTCATTCAGGAATATTGCAGCGTTTTTAACCCATTCAAAGAAATGCATAAAAAAAAGTAACTAAAACTTTTGCACTGTATTACATGTGCTGTACCCTACGCTAGTAGTACTAGATATACTCCTGTACTACAAGTACTGCACTGCTCTCTACCTGTACTGTACTCATGCTGTATTACATATATTCCTGTACCATTCTCTACCTGTCCTGTACTACATGTACTCCTCTACCATTGTCTACCTGTTCTGCACTCTAGCTGTACTACATATACTCCTGTACCATTCTCTACCTGTCCTGTACTCTAGCTGTACTACATATATTCCTGTACCATTCTCTACCTGTCCTGTACTCTAGCTGTACTACATATACTCCTTAATTACAGGAGAACAAGAGTTAACAATACCTTCTTTAGGTTTTAGTAAAGTGAGACTTACAACAATTGTACTTGCTTAGTGCTGTATTTATTGGAAATACCAATATTACTAAATATACTAAAACCTAAAGAAGGTATTGTTAACTCTTGTTCTCCTATAATTAATATTGTATCTGACGCCATAATAATTTGCGCTAAACCTTAATCACAAAAAAGCTAAATTAATTAAATAAGGGGAAGGTCAGCACCGCACTACCCCTAGGTTTACAGCAGCAATTAATATAGGTGTCTTACTATATTGAAGTACTAGCTCCAGTACCCTAAGGCTGGCTTCACACCACGGCAAAGTCAGGCCCGGACTGGATCAGCACACAAAACCGGAGGGCCAAATGTGCCCTCCGGTCCTGTGTGCTGCCGGACGCAGCTGCAGCTGCTGATGAATCAGGACCGCAGCTCACGGGCAGCTAACCGCAGTCCTGAATTAACAGCGGCGTGCAGCCGCCAGTGTCCGGTTCCCGGATCCTCCCGGACTGGGGCAATCCGGCCCTATAGGCTCCCATTCTAGGGAGCACCGGACTGCCTCAGATCCAGGGGAATTCGGGAGAATCCGGGATACGGCAATTTGGGGATTTGGGGAGATTTTTCTCCCCAGACACAAAAACGTTGCAAGCAACGTTTTTGTGTACAGTGAGAAGAATCCGATTTCTCCCGGATTCTTCCGGAGAGATGGAAACCGGATGGCAGATAGCTGCCATCGTGCTCCATCCGGCCCCATAGGATACTATGGGGCCAAAATCCGGTCCAGTTTACACCGGACAGCCCCAGACCAGACTCTGCCGTGGTGTGAAGCCAGCCTAACATAAATATCAGTAATATTGTATCTGAGTTGTACCATTACTATGTTCAGAACCCCTTGGATTCTCATTTCTCATATTACATATACTCCTGTACCATTCTCTACCTGTACTGTAGCCTTGCTGTATTACATATACTACTGTACCATTCTCTACCTCTACTGTACTCTTGCTGTATTACATATACTCCTGTACCATTCTCTACCTAGCTGTACTACATATACTCATGAACCATTCTCTACCTGCCCCTGTACCCTTGCTGTATTCCATATACTCCTGTACCATTCTTTACCTGTCCGGTACCCTTGCTGTATTGCATATACTCCTGTACCATTCTCTACCTGTCCTGTACCCTTGCTGTATTGCATATACTCCTGTACCATTCTGTACCTGTACTGTGCCCTTGCTGTATTGCATATACTCATGTACCATTCTCTACCTGTACTGTGCCCTTGCTGTATTACATATACTCCTGTACCATTCTCTACCTGTCCTGTACCCTTGCTGTATTGCATATACTCCTGTACCATTCTCTACCTGTCCTGTACCCTTGCTGTATTGCATATACTCCTGTACCATTCTCTACCTGTCCTGTGCCCTTGCTGTATTACATATACTCCGGTACCATTCTCTACCTGTCCTGTACCCTTGCTGTATTGCATATACTCCTGTACCATTCTCTACCTGTCCTGTGCCCTTGCTGTATTACATATACTCCTGTACCATTCTCTACCTGTACTGTGGCCTTGCTGTATTACATATACTCCTGTACCCTTGCTGTATTGCATATACTCCTGTACCATTCTCTACCTGTCCTGTACCCTTGCTGTATTGCATATACTCCTGTACCATTCTCTACCTGTACTGTGCCCTTGCTGTATTACATATACTCCGGTACCATTCTCTACCTGTCCTGTACCCTTGCTGTATTGCATATACTCCTGTACCATTTTCTACCTGTACTGTGCCCTTGCTGTATTGCATATACTCCTGTGCCATTCTCTACCTGTCCTGTACCCTTGCTGTATTGCATATACTCCTGTACAATTCTCTACCTGTCCTGTACCCTTGCTGTATTGCATATACTCCTGTACCATTCTCTACCTGTCCTGTGCCCTTGCTGTATTACATATACTCCTGTACCATTCTCTACCTGTCCTTTACCCTTGCTGTATTGCATATACTCATGTACCATTCTCTACCTGTACTGTGGCCTTGCTGTATTGCATATACTCCTGTACCATTCTCTACCTGTCCTGTACTCTTGCTGTATTGCATATACTCCTGTACCATTCTCTACCTGTACTGTAGCCTTGCTGTATTACATATACTCCTGTACCATTCTCTACCTAGACTGTATTCTTGCTGTGTATTCCAGCTTAGTACATTAGCACCAGGTCTAGCAAACAGCTATGAAGAGCAGGTCTCCATATGCATACCTTTGTATGTATCCCCACATAGAAGAGCAAATTCAAATGGGAGTAAGGTATTTACTCCTGGATCTTGCAGTGCAATTTCTACGAAAAATATATCGCAATGGGAGCTCTGGGTGTCACTATTATGAGGGGGTGGGAGCTAAATGTGGCTTTCAAGGTCAGAAAGGACCTCTGATCTACAATATGCATTTGCAAGATTATTTTTTGTTTTCACAATTTTGTACAAAAAAAAAATACTTAAAAAAATAGTTCTGAAATAATAACACAATCAATTTTAAGAATGGGTTGTCTTGGTTGTGACAATATCAATATATCCTTTTTTGTCATTTGTTTTTATTCAATTTTAGGGACTAACAGGGCAGACCTCAGAGATTTCATTAGCCCTCCGTCTGCACACAACTATATCATCACCCCTCATCAGTACGGCTTCTGTACCTGCATCACAACCATCACACACATTTACAGTGTTTTGCACAAAAACTGATACACTGTTATACGTATAATACAGGGCCTGAGGAGGCCATACATAACACAGGAAAAGTGGACTTCATTTGCTTTGAATTTTTGAGCTCACTTTCCAAATATCCAAATAAAATTAGCGGCAAGCTCTCCTTTTTTTCCTAAAAGTTTATTAATGACTATTGGACCTTTTTGATGTAAAAAGTGTTTGCGTGGAAGAATGGGCCAAAATCAGGCCTGAGCAATGCATACCAATAGTGTCTCCATACAAGAAGGCATCTTGAAATTGTCATCACCAACAAATGCTTTGTACGCAGTATTCTATAAACTTCAGTAAGCCTGTTCAATACTTTTTCCCTGTGTCATTTCTCATTATTGAACATCACTTACTTTATGAACATCTACGGTTTGATTTTTTTGCCTGTGTGGATTGGATGGGTTGTTACTACCATCTGATTAGAATTTCATGTCAATAGCACCTATAGAAATAGATTTGCTTAGAATATATTAGCGACCTGTTCAATACTTTTTTACACTATGTATATATATATCTATGAATCTTTCACTTTTTGGAAAACTTGTAGAAAGGTGAATAGCAACACAAACCTGAGCAATTTCGGAGACATACATTCTCCTTTCATCGTTCACTTTGTAGTATGCCTGTAACAGAAATTAGAAAATGTAATTACATCAATTAATGAATCTATGAATTTATTTCATGACTTGAATCGTGCATGAATTCTTATTTTAGAAAAATATCCACATTCACTATAAGCTTTCACATTTTAGTCCTTCATTGTCACAATTATACAAGTGTACTCGCCAACAACAGATGCCGAGGAGGAGGATGTCAAACTATTCAATGATCAAGTTCAAGAAGAAATTAACAAGACACCAAAATGAGATTTAGTTATTATCTTGGGAGACTAAGGGTACCGTTACACGTCACAACATTGTATGCAATTTGCTGGTTGCAGTGAAATCATGGACACATTGTTCTATTTTGTTGCTGTGTACAAATGGAACAATGTGTCCATGATTTCACTGCAACCAGCAAATTGCCAGTGAAATTGCATGGAATGTTGTGACGTGTAACCGTACCCTTAAATTCCAAAGTGGGCCATGGCAAACATGGGACTGTTGTTGGAAACTTTAGACTTAGTGAATGAAACGAGGCTGGAGGAATATTCGTTGATTTTTGTTCGACAAATCAACTGCCCATCATGAACACCTTCTTCCAACATCACAAACGGAGACTCTACATATGGACATTACTGAATGGGGCCTATAAGAATCAGATTGACCACATATGTGTCCGCCTAAGGGCCCTTTCACATCAGCGGTATTTTCAAATCGTGGCAGATGCGGTGAAAAAACCGCATCTGCCGCGATTACCGCATAACCGCGACACTTGTGGCAAGCCCCATGCAATGTCTATGGGGCTTGCGGTAAGGGTGCGGCAGGTGCGGCAAGTGCGGTTTCGGCACTTGCGGCAGGTGCGGCTGCGAAAAAAAACGCTGCAAGCAGCGTTTTTTTTCGCGGCCGCACCTGCCGCAAGTGCCGAAACCGCACTTGCCGCACCCTTACCGCAAGCCCCATAGACACTGCATGGGGCTTGCCGCAAGTGTGCCGCAAGTGTCGCGGTTATGCGGTAATCGCGGCAGATGCGGTTTTTTCACCGCATCTGCCGCGATTTGAAAATACCGCTGATGTGAAAGGGCCCTAAGATGGAAGTCGTCAATCATTACTGCAAAAACAAGGCCAGGAGCCGACTGTGGAACTGATCAAGCAATTTTGACAGCACAGATTTGAGTGATCCTGCGTAAACAGACAAGGCACCAGATTGTTTCCAATTTTCAATTTGACCAAAATATCTGAAGTTTTTTTGGAACAATGTGCAAAAATAGTTTAAATCACTAGACACAAATGAAAGAAAGCCTGAGGAATTATGGACAAATATAAAGACCATCATTGCTGAAGAAGCCAGAAAGACAATAAACAAGAGGCAGAAGAGACCCCTTCAGCCATGGTTAACGAAAAGTCCCTAAAGATCATCTAAGAAAGAACAATAGCAAAAGCAGAAGGTAACAAGCAGAATGAAAACAACATCAGTAAAAGACTAAAGGTATCGTCACACGCGGCAATATTGCTTGCAAGTTCACTGGCAATTTGCTGGTTGCTGTGAAATCATGGACACATTGTTCTATTTTGTTGCCGTGTACAAATGGAGCATGGAGGGATGAAAACATTAGATATTTCATGAAAACTTAAGCGTGATCATCGTCCTGTGAAGAGATTTGTGGCTGATTCTGAGCACAGACGTGTTCGTGCAGATAAAAGCAGAATAAGGAAGGTTTCTGCCAGGCAAGTTCATCGGATTAAGAGAGCAGCTGCTAAAAAGTCCTTACAAACCAGCAAACAGATATTTGAAGCTGCTGGTGCCTCTGGAGTCCCTCAAACCTCAAGGTGTAGGATCCTTCAAAGGCTTGCTGTGGTGCATAAACCTACTATTCGGCCACCCCTAAACAGTGCTCACAAGCAAAAATGGTTGCAGTGGGCCCAGACATACATGAAGACTAACTTTCAAACAGTCTTGTTTACCGATGAGTGTCGAGCAACCCTGGATGGTCCAGATGGATGGAGTAGTGGATGGTTGGTGGATGGCCACCATGTCACAACAAGGCTGCGACGTCAGCAAGGAGGTGGAGGGGTCATGTTTTGGGCCGGAATCATTAGGAAACAGCTGGTAGGCCCTTTAAGGTTCCTGAAGGTGTGAAAATGACCTCTGCAAAGTATATAGAATTTCTGACTGAGAACTTTCTTCCATGGTACAAAAAGCAAAAACGTGCCTTCAGGAGCAAAATCATCTTCATGCATGACAATGCATCATCTCATGCTACAAAGAATACCTCTGTGTCCTTGGCTATGGGCATAAAAGGAGATAAACTCATGATGGGGCCACCATCTTCCCCTAACCTCAACCCTATAGAGAACCTTAGGAGTATAATCAAGCAAAAGATCTATGAGGGTGGGAGGCAGTTCACATCAAAACAGCAGCTCTGGGAGGCTATTTTGACATCATGCAAAGAAATACAAGCAGAAACTCTCCAGAAACTCACAAGTTGCAAGAATTATAAAGGTGATATCAAAGAAGGATTCCTATGTTAACATGTAACTTGGCCTGTTAGGACGTTTTGGAGTTAAATAGCTTTTTATTTCAGTGAATGTGACCTCCTAATGCTGCAAATTCAACAAATGAGCATTTTCAGTTCTTTTAAACATATCAAATGTTTAGAAACTCTGCAGTGCCTAATAATTTGGAACAGTGCATTTAGAGTTTTTTTTTAATTTTGAAGATTGTACTGTTATCATTGGGAGGTTTCTTCAATAAAATTCGATGTATACTCTAATGGGTGATGACTTATTACACTGACTGATTTTCCTAAATGGTCGGTGCAAATGAAAAAGCAAAAGAACATTTGCATAATAATTTGGAACATGGTGTAGTCCTAGTTACTCTGTCAGGCAGGGGATAGGAGATGAACTGAGCGGAGGGTGGAGTGAGCAAAAAAGCCAGAGAAGTGGGTGGAGGAACTAGATTAAAACCTAGAAACCTAGGGGAGCTCGGGGAGAGTTCTGGTTGACGTTCATGGTGTGCGTGAGGGAGAAAGAACGAAACCCCTAAGCTGAAACATCCAGTAAGCCTGACAAACTGTAGTACAGAGTGGAAAAACACAGACCCAGACAACCTCCCGTGGGAAGGAAGAGGGGGTCCATGGTGTACCCAAGAACAACAGGGACACCGGGGGACCGGGCCAAAGCCAGGGTGCTGGCCCTGTAGATGTGGCAGGACGCTTTATGCCCCAACCGTGAATTAACCGGCTTCATGCCTGGATCCTACCCTCCAGTACAGCAAAGGAAAGGCCGTCAGATAGTGTCAGCGAGACAGATCTCCTAGGAGGAGACCCACAACCGCTGGCCCCAAGCTAGCCTGTGGAGCAAAGAAAAAGAGGCCCGGAAAGAAACAAGAAGGAAGGTGTAGTAGCCGAAAGGTCCCAGCTGCAAGCGTGTGTGAAACAATGAGAACTGTCTGTACCCTGTAATCTGCTGAACGTACAAGTAAAGTGCCCGGTCAAGCTTGATGCTAATTGTCTGAGACTGTCATGTCTGCATCCGTGACGAAGCTCGCTTGTAGAGCCGCACACTGACTGTTCTAGCCGCAGGGGAGTTCGCCTGGAGAGACAGCATGCGACGACTGGATTCTACCCTTCTACACCTGCCCTGAGGACAAAGCCCTACCCGTGGAGGGCTCACCATCCCGCTGTCACCCTTAACATTATCCCCAGAGGTCTGACCGGCAGAGGCGGCTATACTGGCTGCAATCCACGGGTGGCGTCACAAATTTCTTTTAAAACTTTATTTCCCTTTAATCCCCTTTTATTGCTGCACCTAGGCATATGGAGCCGGGTCACGTTGCCGTGACATTCCCCGAGTAACCCCCTGCCCAGGGTTCGACATTTACATTGCCCAAAAAACAAAAAAGTCAGAAAGGAATACAGCGACACAGTGTACTTCAAAATAGAGCAAGTTGTCAGACAAGGCTGCATACTGTTACCATTTCTTTTCAATTCATAAGCTGAAGCTATTTTTAAGAAGGTTAGACTTGACGAAACGGAAGAAGGAATAAAAATTGTTGGAAGAATCATCAACAAGATCAGATACGCAGACAATACAACACTGATAGCAACAAGCGTAGCTGGAATAAAGGACCTAATATGGAGTGTCAAAATGGAAAGCTCGAACACGTGACTGCTACTCAATGCCAAGAAGACAAAGATTTTGACTACTGCCAGGTACAATCGGGACACATTTGAGATGACAGCGATGAACTGGAAGTGTTAAAGGACTTCAACTTACGGTACTCGGATCACTGATCACTCAAGATGCAGCAACAACACCAGAAAATAGCTATGGGAAAATCAATAATGAAGTCAATGAACAAGGTCTTCAAATCAAGGAATATTTCACTGGCAAGAAAGACAAGTTAGTACATAGTCTGCTCTTTTCTGCAGTAATAAACGGAAGTAAAACATGAACAATAAAGAAACAAGATAAAGAAGAATCAACGCCTTCAAAATGTGGTGCTGGTGAAGGATGCTATCAATACCATGGATGGCAAGAAGAACAAACAAATCAAGCCAGACATGTCACTTAAAGCAAGGATCACCAAGCTACGACTTGCCTATTTTGGACACATCATACGAGGAGAGGAATCACTGGAGAAAAACACCATGGTAGGAAGAATAGAAGGAAAAAGACAAAGAGGAAGACTAACAACCCAATGGCTTGATACTGACAAGATAACGGTGGAGAAGACCCTGCTGGACCTATCTAGGCTGCACAAGATCAATCTTCCTACAGAGCTTTTATCCATCAAGTCGCCATGGCTCGAAATGGAGCTGAACGCCGATAAATAATAATAAAGTACTTAAAGGGAAATTGTTAGCATGTTTTTGCTATAAAATCTGGGAGCAGCATAATGACTAGGCAGAAAGCCTGATTCCAGCTATGTATCACTTATTGGACTGCTTAATGCAGTTTTGATAAAATCCCAGTTTTCTTCCTGCTGCAGATCTACCAGTTCCCTGAATACTGAGCTTTATAAAAACACCCGATTGACAGCAAGCTGCCATTCAGTGTGCATAGGAGGGGGTTGGGGATACAGATCAGATGGACTAACTGGCACCAAATACCAAGTCCTCTAAAGGGGCCGTCAGACGCATTAATCTGGCCTGCGATGTTGGAAGCGATGTGCGGGAGCGCGGGAGCTTCCGACATCGCAGGCCAGCTGTCACTCGGCAGGATGTTGCCAGTGACGCGGCGGCCATGCGGGCGGAGCCATCGCTCGCTGGGCTGGGATCAACCCAGCGAGCGATCCTGAGCAACGCTGCGGTATAGGCTGGATCGCTGCCAACATCGCTATTGTGGTGTCAGACGGCGCGATATAGCCTAAATCGCTGGTCGCTGATTGACAGGTTTACCTTTATGCTGGTAAACCTGTCAACCTGCGACCAGCGATAAATCGCAGTTGCGTTGCGCTTTCACACAGCACAACGCAACTGCGATATCGCGAGCGACATCGCTGATGCGTCACTTTTCGGCGATGTCGCTAGCGATATTGACGCGTGTGACGCCGCCTTAAGGATAATCTCCTGCTGATAAAACACTGATAACATTGATACTACTGAACACAGCCCAATAAAGGGCACATCACTGGAATCAGGCTCTCTGCCTCTACATTATGCTGCTTTCAGATGAAATTGCAAAAACCTGGTGATATATTTAAAGGGGTTGTCAAAAATATTTGTCTTCTCACAAAGGAAATATATATATATTTTTTTTAAAGAACAATACTTAGCTGTTATATTCCTTACTGCTCCAGTCATGTCCACAGTCTGCATCCACATGGTTGTTTAAACCTTTATGTATAGCACAAGACTACTGAAACAAGTAATTGGCTGCATCAGTCACATGGATATGTGATGTCATCACTGCAGGACATGTAAAAGACAGGTTTCTACTGGGGATATAAAAATTATAGATGTATGTTTCTAATTCTAGGATATTCCTTGCTGTATAAAAAATTATAGCCTTGGAAATCATTTAAAGAGGACATGTCACCCCCCTGGTGCTTTCCAATGTGAAAGCACCTCTGAATGCAGTGTGTATGCTGCATTCAGGGAAGGGGTCTCCCGTGTCTCAAGCCACCTGTCACACGCTTAGATTGGGCTGACTTTGCTGGATGCTGCTGTGAGTGTTCTGTTTGCATTTTTTGAAGAGCTGCATGAGGTGCGGATTGAAGGTCTTGTGCTCAGCTGTTGGTTGAGGGGGTTTATGTGAGGCTTTGTTGTGACTCACATGGAATTCCCTCCCCTTAGCTTTAAATAGCTTTCCCTCTCCTCTGTCAGATGCCGCTGATAGAGTTAGTTTACTCTTGGTCATTGTGCTGTGCAAATGCTTGCTGCTGGGCTGAAGTCTTTGCCTTGGGAGTAGCTGTGATTTTGGATTCGTGGGTGGAGGTAGGAGCCTTCAGACTAGGGCTAATCAGGAGCTCAGGAAAATAAGGTGGAGACTCGGACCTGCTCACCTTCAGAGGCATCTCCGAGGGTAGGGCGATCCAGGGACCCCCAGTGTAAGGGTCAGTTTAGCTCCCCCTGTATCCCTTTGCCCATCACACCATCCAGTTACCGATTCCCTCACCTCCTAAGCGTGACAGCCCTCCTGTAACCTGTAAAAACCCTTTTGAGAATTTTTAGATAATATGTCCGGAGGGACTTACTAACTGCTCACTGCTCACTGTTCACAGGGTCCTCCCGCCCCCTGCCTCTCTTTGCCGCCTCCTGCCTGTGTGGGTCGAGTGTCGGCTGCTGGAATGGTGCATGCGCGGAAATGTCTGCGCCAGAGCTGTATGCTCTGGCGGGGACTTCCCACGCATGCGCTGTTCCGGCAGCCGGGACCCGACCCACACAGGCAGGAGGCGGCAAAGAGAGGCAGGGGGCGGGAGGACCCTGTGAACAGCGAGCAGTGAGCAATTAGTAAGTCCCTCCAGACTTCTGATCTAAAAATTCTCAAAAGGGTTTTTACAGGTTACAAGGGGGCTAGAGACATAGGAGACCCCTTCTCTAAATGCAACAGACACACTGCAGTCAGTGGTGCTTTCACTTTGGAAAGCACCAGGGGGCGACAGGTCCTCTTGAAATTGGACCTGTCCTTATAAAATTCCTTCTTAAATAGCACACCACAAAGACAAGTCTGCCTTATTATTAGATCAATGTAAAAAGAGAAAAAGCACTCCATATGTATGTTATGGGGATTAAAAAACAAGTGAGCGGTCAGGCTGTTGTGCTCACCTTAGATAGCTTATGACTAAAGAGGTTCAATGCCGGAGGACCTCACGGTAGAGCTTCCCCTTATTGTAGGGCAGGTGACATCTTTATTTCACTAGCTCTCTGCCAGATAAGGATGACTTTCCGGAAATGCTGCACATCAATGTGACAGGACTGGCTCATCACTAAGTACCATGTCAGCTTTAATGCATCATCATCTACTCATTCTTCAATGTATTATTTATATCACCACTTCCTATACTAAGAAACTTATAAATAAAGTTGGAGGACAATGAGGTCTAAAGGTTCAAAAAAGTTGTATGTCATTAAAATCGTTGCCCCACAAACAAAATTGCTGCTTTGTCAACAAAGAAAAGAAAAGAAAATTAAAGGGAACCTATATTTTTGGTACATGCCCCTGAAACTGTCACATCCCCATCAGTCTGCCCCATTGACATCTGCTTCTGTCACTAGTAAATACCATATTCACACTGTAGATGCAGGTGCTGGTGATAGAGAAGTCAGAGCCAGAAATTCTGATGAGTGCTGGCAACGCCCGTCCAGAGGTTGGAATGACTGGGACCTGCAGTGCTTCAGTCTGACAAAGTGAAGATGTAGTGTGTGTGAGTGTGAGTGTGAGAGAGAGAGACGCGCGTGCGTGCGTGCGTGCGTGCGTCCGGTGTGTGTGGTGTAGTCTTGCTGAAGTCATTAACTCCTAAGCTCCAGCCCATTGGATAGCACCACA
Organism: Allobates femoralis; assembly: GCA_033576535.1. Classification (NCBI taxonomy): domain Eukaryota; kingdom Metazoa; phylum Chordata; class Amphibia; order Anura; family Aromobatidae; genus Allobates; species Allobates femoralis. The sequence goes on along the minus strand of JARQOC010000002.1, from coordinate 669,725,192 downwards.
CCCTATATATACCTTCAGCCTTCTGCTTCAAACTGCCAGAAATAGCTTTTGGTTTCCCTGGATAGCCTCCTGTCTTGACTAGTTTTCCTGTTATACCTTAGCCTGTTTGGACGCTTCTCCTGCCTCATGTTTTTGTACCTTGCTGCCATCTTGGTTTTGGCTCGGCTCCCTGACTACATCATTGGATCCTGATTCTGTCCTTTTTCTGACCTTCCGGCTTTGACCTTGCCAGCCTTCTATTCCTGTCTCTGGACTGCAGCCTATAGGCAGTATTCTCCTAGACCCTGTTGTATCCAGATCCATGTATAGGGGTAAAAGGTGTCAGGGAATCTCAGGATTTTGCCTAATAGAGTTGCTTGTTCCTAGTCCGAGATAGCCCTTTGTGCTTATAGATTCGGACAGACTTCAGAGAACCATGAACAATATGTTCTCTATTGAAGACCTAAATTGCGGCGTTTCAGAGAAAGCATACTTTGGAAAGCTGGCTGGGACTATGTCTCTCGGATGACTAGACCGAGGCAGGTCCCTGGTCGGCTTCTCCATGTCTCGATCCCTTTTACGGAGAGATCTCTTACTATGTACACACAGATCCTAAGTCATACTGCCTGTGGTTTGACAGCCTGCGCCTGACCATATGGAGTGACCTACATGGAGCTTAGTGGCCAGACATATTTCGATTTATATGTTCAGCCACTGAGCTGGTGTGATTTATTGAGTTCAAAGGTCTTCTGAAAGGAACAGGCAGAGAGCAGCATCTCTACATGTCCGGGCACAAGGATACAGCAGGGGCAATATCATCGGTGTATCTCTGCACAGAAATATTTCCTTTAAAAGGAATCTGTCAGCAGGTTTTTGCTTGGTAACCCGATAGCAACATAATGTAGGGGCTGAGAGCTTGATCCCAGTGATGTGTCACATACTGGGCTGTTTCAATAAAATAAGTGTTTTATCAGCAGGAAATTATCCCTACAGGACTAGGTGTCTTGTGACTCTTTGTCCACTGCTGTTTGTCACCCTGCCTCCAGCACAGTTTATCAGGTATCTGTCAATATACAATGTACACAGAAAGCTGCCAATCAGTGGTATGGGTGGGTTATACATGCATGTTAGCATTTTGATCGATACTAGAGCTGCAGCAGAGAAAACCGCGATTGTACAAAAACTGCAGCAAGTCACACATCACTAGAATCATAGTCTCAGTCCCTACATCATCATTACAAAGCAAAAACCTAGTGACAGATTCAATTGTGAGAATTGTGGAGGTACCTTTTCCTTGTAATATCTGGAAAACCTGGGTAACAATATGGTCAACGAATATTTTCGAACATAAGTAGTCAGCCAGCTTTGTCTCTCCATTGAATAGCAGACGTGCTTAGGCCCCTTTCACATCAGCGGTAATCACTGATCGCGGCAGTTGCGGTGAAAAAAAACGCAACTGCCGCGATTACCGGCTATCAGCCGCACTTGCGGTTCACTTGCGGCAAGTCCCATGCAATGTCTATGGGGCTTGCGATAAATGTGTGGTAAGTGTGGTTTCGGCACTTGCAGCAGATGCGGCCGCGAAAAAACGCGGCTGACCGCGTTTATTTCGCGGCCGCATCTGCGGCAAGTGCCGAACCCGCAACTATACCGCACTTGCCGCACCTGCTGCAAGCCCCTTAGACATTGCATGGGGCTTGCCATAAGTGAACCGCGAGTGCGGCCGTTATGCGGTAACCGCTGCAGTTGCAGTCTTTTTCACTGCAACTGCTGCGATCAGTGATTACCGCTGATGTGAAAGGGCCCTTAGTTGTCAGATTGTACAGTGGTGGTCTTCTCTCAGAGGGTCTACTGCTAAATTTCAACCTGCACTGAAGAGGGCAGTGGCATATTAGAGGACAACGTATACAGCACAATACACAAATAATGTGATACCTTTGCTTCTTGTTCTATCCGGAGTTCAAAATCTTTCAGCTGATTTTCCATTAAAATTTTCTCTTCTTCCAAACGCTTAAGATATTGGTTCAAGGCTCCCTGGAAGTTCAGCAAGAAAGGACATTGGTTGAGATGGAAGCTTAGACACAAAATTGCTGTAAAAGTATTGGATGAAAAGAAATCACAGACTCTCGGAAACCCTGAGCTTTCTTTCCATCAGACGCAGATTCTGGTATGTAGAGATCGTGCCGGGATTACGGTACTGTATAATTGACGGAAATATTTACATGTAAGAAATCTCTGCAGAACGAATGTCTTGGTTCTAACCATGAGTAAGATTGTGGCGTTTATTCAAAACGCGTCTGGTTATAATGACTATCCAACTTACATACTTGTAATGGTTTTTATGTGCATTTGTATTCTTCATGGTTTTTCAATAAAACTAGCAAGTTTGTTCTTATTCCTATGGAAGTTGGATCGTTTTTCTCTATTCTCCAAAATATAAGTTGTGGAGACACGGGGGTCAATGGGTGCTCTCGTCCACTGGCCCGGCCGCCTTTAGAAAGAACGCATGGACCAGACCTCATCCCACTGAATGCCTGAAAATCCTTATCCATGGGCAGAACACTACTCAGACAACACAGGGCGACGGAACCACACCTTGGTCGGACTTTATTGGATCCCCAACAATCAAAAGCATATAACACACAACTCAGCAAGAACACACAATGTAAAAAGCAAAAGAGTATCACCCTTCTGCCGGCTCACCAGGAATTAGAATATTCGTGCCTTCGAGGCTTCCAGGGCCAACTATCCCAGTCCAGCTGCACCCTGCTTTTGGCAGGCCCCCACAGAGAAAGGATAGCAGCAAGCTTAGTAAACTGACCGAGCCCAGCAATGTCTGTAGCCAGGTAACCGAATAGTTCCAAGCTGGGTATCTTCCAGCCGAATCCCAAGATCCTAGGCTGAATTCTTGTCGAGTGTGTTCCAGGTTATGATCTTCTAACCGGGACTGCAGCCCCTAGGCTGAAGTCATGTAGCATATATATCTTACTGGTGATGGAAACAAGACCTTTTTATACCCCAAGCCTTCACCTCAGGTTATTGTGTTCTACAGGATTGGTAGAATAAGGCTGTCCTCTTATTGGCAGTTCAATCCGACTGCATAATTTTCCTTTGAATAATTTAGAGAGAGAGTGGGCTGAGCAATATACATTTAGTTTGCAATCCACAAACTAAGACAATGGTGGCTCCGAGCAGACTGGCAAGAAACAATGACTTACGTTACTTCTCATGATTTAACAAAACAAGAGAACAATACGCCTGCTCTAATTAAGAATATTTTTAACCCACCACACACATTGTAACATGGTGTGTCGTCACATACATTATACAAGCCAGAGAGCGAATCACAAAACATATACAAGCACAAGTTGGCAACTCCATCACCTCCCATTACACTTTTCGTACAGGATGGGACAGCTTCTAATGCGTCTACCATAGAACTTCTCCTTTACTCCCATCATAACTGGGCCATTCTCCATTGTTATTTTTTTCTATTTTCCTGTCCTTCTCCATATATATATTTTTTTTGTTGCCCATACGAGGGCTTGTTTTTTGTAGGAAACACTACAGTTTGAATGAGCTCAATGATTTTACCAAATAATGTGCTGAAAAAAATAAAATGAAATAAAAAACATTTTCCATTTTTTTTGGGCGTGTCTTGATGGCTTTCTTTGAGCTATAAATATGCTGAGCTATAATTTTTATTGCTACCAGTTACGCCTTGTATGGATTAAATGGTTTTAGGCTGGGTTCACACTTGCAGATCCCTCCGCAGCGTGTTGCATTCCTGGTGCGGACGAGAGTGTGTGATTTGTGCGCAGGCATCTCCTGCGTACAAATCACACAGGCAAATGAATTGGAGAGCACGGTCATGCGCAATCAGGCAGCACCGTGCGTCCCCATTATAAACATAGGGGCTTGCGGTGGCTGCGCTCAGCTTGCGGATCCCCTCCGCAGGACGCTGGGAAGGGTCCGCAAGTGTGAACCCAGCCTTACAGTTTGATACATCAGACATTACGTAATCTACAATACCAGTTTGTTATTTTTTTTGTTTCTTATTTTTGGATGTTCTAAAGGGAACCTGTTCTGTCCCCAAACGCTATTAACCTGGACATACAGGGTTAATATGCAGTTTAACCCCATCTCGCTATGACCATTTTCCATTGTTTTCAGTCCTTTCCGCCCCTTCTTCCAAGAGCCATAACTTTTTTTTACTTTCCCAGCAATATAGACATATGAGGGCTTATTTGTTGCAGGACGAGTTGAACTATTGAATGACATCATTCATTTTACCATATAGTGTACTGAAAAATGGGGAAAACATTTAAGTACACTAAAATTGGCAAAAAATTAAAGTGCAATTCCAGCGACCGGAGGAAATGTAACTTTATTCCTCCCAGGAGCTGCTTGTTGTCAGTCAGAGATGGGTGGTCAGAGCAGGTATAGTCACTGATCACAGCATTGTGAGCTGCGGCTATAACCATGCCCGGCAGTTTACTGGTGCCTCACTCCGCCTCTCCTCAGGGCGAGCAGATTTGCAGGGTGTACTTCCAGGGGTCACGCAATCATGTGTATAGAGCATTGACTGTAGCTGTGTCGGCTGTGCCTCCATGATTGTAAACTGGTGGCTCATGGGAGGAATAAAGTTTAATTTCTCCCAATTGCCGCATCCTCAGTGTAGCTGCCAGGCAACTACATACCACTATTAACCTGCATATTAGACCTATATCTGCACCTTAATAGAGTTTGAGGACATGAAGGTTCCTTTCAAACATTTTAGTTTCTTTTTTAAAATCTTTTATATTTTTTTTACTAACATTTCACTTGAACGTTTGATCACTTGCGATGATTCAGTGTTTAACATATTGCTGTAAATCATGGTCCCCTGTAGCTTGGTTAGCACACCACCATCAAGATGGCAACAATTGGGGCATTAAGCGGGCCCCTGGCAGCCATGGCAACCAATCAACACTACGCGAGAGAAAAAAATTCGAATGAGACCGGTAATGACAGTGGCCAAGAGGGCCCTGGTGCAGCATTTGGTGGTGAGGAGGGTGTTAGCGCATGTTGGCAAGGAGTGGGGGGGAATGGGGGAAAGCTAACAGATGCTGCGCAGTCCTCAGAGCAGGGGCGGGGCAGAGGAGAGGAGGGGCGGGATCAGCCATGGAAAGCAGGAAGCTTTCTTCAGTTAGCCCCCTCTCCTCTGACACAGGGTCATGGGGGTCGGCTTGGGGGCTCTCCTTCAGGCTTGAGGGGCCCCCTAGCCGGTCGGGGCTCTGGCGCAGCTGAACCAGCTGCCCCACGGTAGGTCCGCCCCTGCGTAATGATGTTTCCAGGAGTCCATCATGACAGCAACACAGGAGTAAACCCATATCCTCTGTAGGGACAGGAAGCAAAAGAGGTTAAAAGCCCCTCCCACCCCTAAATTCCTTAGTGATTTTCCAATTACCACACCGGCTGGGTACAACATGATTTTATTCTAAACTACGTATACATATGTTAACTTCACATACACAGTAGAATTATATGTAATTAAAAAGAAAAAACAGATATTGCGCCACACTGCAACTGGAGGAACTTAATACACGGTTTTACTATGTTTGCACTAACCTTTAGTGGTTGTGCAACACCCCGCACAACCAGAGACTGATGGCTTAATGTGGGTCACTGTAGTGACAGGGGCCAATATTCCCTCCTCCTCCGATACTCTGAGCCTGGTGGTCGGCTCCTTAGTTCCTCTGGAGATGGAGGTGAGCTCCTTCACTCCTCCATTCGAAGAGGCAGACTCGATGCACTGGCTTCCGTCCCAGCTCCACACTGTGTATCAATTGATCATTCAAGGGTGGGTCTTTATGATGTACTGCCAGGTCCTGTGGATCTTAGAGCAGCTCACACACCGCACTCCCAACAAGGGAGAAGAGATTAGCAGATAGAATTATAGGGATGGAAATAGGGGACTGTCATGATGGACTCCTGAAAACATCATTATCGGTAGGTCTAATTCTGATTTTCCAGGTCGCCCTCATGACAGTACTACAAAAGTATACCCAATAACTCATAGCTTAGGGTGGAACAACTGCCTGAAGTACTTTCCTACCAAACATTGTTCTTTGATGTGAGAGAACATCCAATTTGTAGCGTTTACAAAATGTATTATTGCCAGCCCAGGTAGGCGCAGTGCAAAATCTGCTCTTTGGTGGCCCCTGCTCTAGCTGTCCATGAGGTGGAAACTGCCCGGGTGGACTCAGTCCTAATTTTCTCAGGGGGAGACTGGCCTTCTAATAAGTAAGCTAAATTGATCATGGATCTGATCCACGTAGCCAGTGTTGATTTGGATGCTTTCTTTCTCCTATTTAAACCACCAAACGGAATAAATAGGTTAGAGTCCAGTCTCCAGTTCGGAGTGGCTTCCAAGTAGGACAGCACCGCTTTACGGACATCAAGGTAACCAAGTTCCAATTCTTTTGGATTTTTGGGGTTCTCACAAAATGAAGAAAGAATAACCTCCTGGTTCAGGTTTACTGTGGAAACCACCTCTGGAGAGAAGGCTGGATCCAATTTGAGAACTATGCTATCATCCTGAATTGCAAATATGGATCGATAACAGAAAAAGCTTGAATCTCTTCTAGTCTTTTAGGTGTGGTTATCGCAACGAAGACCATCTTAAGTGTCAATTGTTTGATTTCCAATTCTTCTACAGGTGCATAGGAAGAACTGCATAGGTTCATCAGCACAAGATTTAAGTCCCATGGTGGAGACAAGATTCTATGGGTAGACCTGAGCCTCTGAACTGCTTTGGTGAATCGGACCACCCAGGAATGAGAAGACAGAGGGGAGTCAAAGAAGGCCCTCAAATGCTGCAATCTGCACTTTCAGGGTCATTGCCTAAGACCCTTGTCGATACCTACTTGTACAAAATCTAGGATTTTTGGAACATCCGGTCGAGATGCATCCACTGGCTTGTGAAACTGACAAATTTGTCCACATTTTCTTGTCGATAGCTTGTTTCACAGGTTTTCCGCTAGCCTGCATTGACTGGATCACTTTATTGGAAAACCCTTGAGCCTTCAGGATCTCCCCTTCAGAATCCAAGCTAATAATTGAAGTTGATGGAGGTTGTAATGGAGAAGTCCCTGCCTCAGGAGGTCTTCCTTCAGTGGTAAAATTACCGGGTCATTCAGGAGCCAGGTGTTGTATAGAAAACCAACTTCTTTTGTGCCAGAATGGAACAATTGTTATTACTCGAGACCCTGGGAATTAGGGGAATAGGTGAAAAAGCGTATGACAGACTGCCCCCCAATATTGTGAGAGGCTGTCTACCGCCAGTGGATTGTCTCCTGGATCTGGAGATAAGAAATATTTTGTCTTTGCATTCTTCCTGGATGCAAAGAGGTCCAGATGAGGATGACCCCATCTGTGAACCAGTTGTTGAAATACTTTGTCGCCCAGTCCCCACTCTGAGGCCTTCATCTGACGCCTGCGGAGATAGTCCGCCTCTCTATTTTCTGTTCCGAAGGTGAACTGTTGAAATAGAGGAGACCGTCTTTTCTCCATCAGGGACCGAAGCAACGGATGTCTTGATCCCCCTGGTGTTGAATGACAGAGACTGCAGTTGTATTGTCCTATAATATCTTTATGTGCCTTTTTTTGAGAACAGATTGCTTCTTTTCAAGCCTTCCCATATTGCCCTCATTTCTCGAATGTTTGATGACCTTAACTGAACTGTCCTGTTATCATGTCCCGTAAAGATAGTGGCCTCCTACACAAGTGCCCCAACCTGACAGGCTTGCAGCCGTGGTCATCAGGATACATGGTTCCGTGGTCCATTGCACTCCTTTCCGCTGATTCTTCTGGTCGGTCCACCAATCTAGTGATCTGTGGGCTTCTCTGGACAAATTGTTCTTCCTTTCCAAGAAATCTTTACGTCTGTCCGTAACTGCAAGTATGTTGTTTTACAGAGGCCTGGGGTGCAATTGGCTTCATCTAACACAGGTGATACAGGATGTCATGATGCCAAGGATGCTCATTGCTTCTTAGATTGCGGAGTTCTTCTTCCTTGAAAAGGCAAGAATCTTCTGGGTTATTGAAGATATATCTTTTCTTCTGGAAGGTAAGAGGTTCTTGTTCTTTAGTCTAGACGGACTCCTAAGAAGATCTTGGAAGTGGTCGGGTTGAGGCTTAACGTTTCGCTGTTTGCAATCCAACCCAAGTTGTTTAATGTCAGCATGATGAACTACAGACGTCCAGTCATAGTCTGAGAAGAATCTGCCATGATCAAGAAGTCATCCAGATAAGGAATGATAGGTATGTCTCTGAGTCAAAGATAAGCCACAATCTCTGCCATGATCTTTGTAAATATCCTTGGAGCGGATTATAGGCCAAAAGGAAGACTTCGGAAGTGGTAGTGGAGAACCTGACTTCCTAATGTTAAAGGAAACCTGTCAGCTCGTTTTAGCCCCCTAACAAATCATTACCTGTCTCTGCACCTTGCTAGAACATCCATAACCATCCCTGCCTCACCTAAAACTGCAATACAATGTCTGTAAAAAACAAAATAGTAACTTACATATTGTCATGCAAATGAACCTTCCAGTCCACGTCTGTAGACTGACTTGGCTGGCTCCGGCGCTCTGTTTCCACCCTAGCTGCTCTTATGCCCCACTGGGCTTGATAATAGATTTCCCTGGCGCGTTGCTGGCTCTGTGATTCAAGTCTCCCCCATTTGTGTATACGGCGCTGTTCCGCCATTATTTCCGTATCTGCGCATTGCTAAGCCTTCTTGGGTGCACTGAGCGGCATCATTATGCTCAGTGTACATGCCCAGAAGTCCTACCTGATGGCTCGGGCCTTCTGGGCCCTAAGTCCTCCAAACATGTCATCATGGATATTTTTAATCTTCTCCTTCTCCTCAACCTGCATGGTATTCCTGACAGCTCGTAACAGGATCTCCACATTATCAGAGCTAAACATACATGTTTTACGGTCTCTACTCTGGGTTGGATTAAAGTCATCATCATCACACTCAGTGCCACCTGACAGGTCATCTTCCTCCTCTGAAGATTGTTCCATGTCCTCCCTTGGTCTCTAAAGGCCTCATTACACGGCACGACATAGTGATACGTCACGGGTTTGGAGGCGTACCAGCGATGTCGTTGCGACCTCGTTGCGTTTGACTCTGGCAAGTTGCAATGATACATCGTTGGATCGGAGTTGACAGGTTTACCAACATGTTGTAAAAACCGACGATCTCAACTCCAGCAACCTGCTGCATCGTTCTGTGTGACACCGCGATAACGATGTCATGGACGACTTCGCCCATTCACAACAATGAGCAGGGATCGTTCGCGGGTTTGCCAGGATTACACAAGTACCAATCAGGTGCACTAAGATGTTTTTGTAACTCTCATTTCTCTCATTTGCTGCTATGGAAGTTACGAAAACAGCGTAAATGAGTTGGCAAGAAGGAGGAATCCCCTGCAGTGTGAAAGGGGGATTATCAGGCAGGAAAAAAAATGTCATATAGGAGATTAAATTAATTGTGGTGTATTATAAAGATAAATGTGAATGACCTCAACAGGGACAGAAGGGCTGTAATTTATGGGGGCAGTGTCATGATATGAGGAGGATCCTGACAGGTAATCAATAGCGCAGTATGGTGATGTATAGCTCCTGTATAATAGGAAAATCAAGAACAACGATGGAAATGAAGGAAATTATAGACATTCATTCAATTTATCTTAGGGCCCTTTCACATCAGCGTTTTTTTAAATTTGCGGCAGATGCGGTGAAAAAACCGCATCTGCCGCAACTGCCGCATAACGGTTCCACTTGCGGCACGGTTGCGGTTTTTTCCATAGGAAGTATAGGGGGACTTGCGGCAGATGCGGCAAGTGCGGTATTGCACTTGCGGCAGGTGCGGCAGAGAAAAAAAACCGCGGCTTACTGCGGTTTTTTTTCTCTGCCGCACCTGCCGCAAGTGCAATACCGCACTTGCCGCATCTGCCGCAAGTCCCCCTATACTTCCTATGGAAAAAACCGCAACCGTGCCGCAAGTGGAACCGTTATGCGGCAGTTGCGGCAGATGCGGTTTTTTCACCGCATCTGCCGCAAATTTAAAAAAACGCTGATGTGAAAGGGCCCTTACAATTCATCTGATTCAGATAATCAGGATGGAATTGTATAAATTACTAAGAACATGTATGAGCTGATGAGAATGACCTGCAACATCGACTTCATAGCACACGTGTTCATAGGTGCTTTAATTCCAGTGTAGGTCGCCTCCCTGTGGTCATCAGTAAAAATGCACTCTCCGCTTACCAAAGTCTGTGATGGCACAGGTATTGCAGTGTTTTAGGAATAATCATACTTTTAATAGCATCTAGGGACTAAGCCGCATTGTAGAGAAGTCATACAGGCGGGTCCCTGGCAGTTTCTTCTTCTATAAACTACTCAACCAAAAATAGCTTTTAACTATTTTTGCATCACAAAAAAAAATTTGATAAATTACAAATAATTTGTACAAACCCTAAAACAGCACTAAAAATAATACAATTTGTTCAGCATAAAACAAAAGCCCCATACGGCCACATCAGTGAAAAAATAAAAACAAGTTATGGCTGCTTAAAGAGAATCTATCAACAGGTTATTCCTATGTAATCTAAAAGCTCATAGATCCACGTTCCAGGGATGGGTCACTTATTAGGCTGTCTGCTGAAGTTTTAATACAATCAGTGTTTTATCAGCACGGGTGTATCACTTTTGGTCTAGGTCTCATCTGCAAACCAGTCACCCTAATCTAATCACGCCACCTGCACCCCTGATTGGCAGCTTAGTGTCAATGTACATGAAGCTGACAATCAGGGGTGTGGGCGGGGTTACACACAGCTCAACATTCTGGGCCCTGCTACATCTACAGCAGAGAAAACAGGGATTCTATCAAAACTGCAGCAAGCCGTGCAGTAAGTGAGACATTGTTGAAATCAGGGTCTCTGCCCTTAAATAATTTTGCTCTCATGTTACATAGCAAATCATGCTGACTCTTTAATGGCCACTTTACACGTCCCGATATCGTCGTCCAGCTTCGATAAAAAGTCACGTGGTTTGTGCGTTGGCGCTGATATTGTTCGTGCGTTGTATGGTGTGAATGTGCAATTCGATGCAAGAACGATGCCTAAATGATATCGGGGGAGAAATGAGCAGGCTCTCCAACTGCCCGATATTGGATGGACGATCTGGCAGGATTGTTCTGTGTGACAGCCCAACACCGACTTGGAGAACAACTTCCCCTATTCACTCCCATGTTAAATGGTCGTTCCCTGGGTCGCTCGTACAAGGGGGCGTACACATCGCAGTTGTGTTGCCTGCTGATATCGCCCTGTGTGACAGCTCCTATGCGATCTTGGTTTTCAGCCAAAAACGTGCGCGCTCCCGCGGCGTTGTATCCAATATTGAGACGATGTTGGGACGTGTAAAGCGGCCATAAGAGTGAAGAGGTAAAAATAAAAAAAATATCTGGATGGTCCTCAGGCGCTTATAGGCCTGTCATTAAGGAATTAACACAAGTATGATAGTAAACAATAGGTCATTTGCTGACAATTAGAGAAGACCGAAACAAACGTTTAAGACTTCACTAAATAATCAGTGTTTGAGTTCGGGTGCTTGACGTACACAAACCACTGGAGTGAGCATCGCTTGGATACACTCAGTGCTCAGATACACTCAGTGCTCAGATACACTCAGTGCTCAGATACACTCAGTGCTCAGATACACTCAGTGCTCAGATACACTCAGTGCTCAGATACACTCAGTGCTCAGATACACTCAGTGCTCAGATTCACTCAGTGCGTGAATGGCAGCAATGGGGATAAATCAGTATTATCAGATATAGTAAGTACAAAACCCCCAAAACACAAAACCCCGTCCTCTCTCCCGGAAGTGCTTATGGCTGGCTGTACATGGGCGGAGAGCCGTATTACCTAATCAGTGACTTCTGATGAGGTTCGGGTTAAGTTTAGGTCCAGAACTTTATCTAAAGTCCGGCTGAACCCTCAGAAGCTGAACTTCCACGAGTTCACTCATCTCTACTCACAAATGAATAAAGGGCTATAACAATCTCTGACACATGTTGCACATTCTGTAGATATGATGACCAAGCCTGCTTAGCCATGTTTAGAACTCCGATATAGGGTAATAGACACACATGTGCCGCCACCTCTCCAATGACAGACCCAATATTGAGACACCTGTAAGTCCTACCTCCAGGATCCACACCTATCATTTATCCTAGTGTCTGAGAAGCAAATATCCCAATTAAGGGTACAAAGCTTTCGTGTAAGAGAAAGCTATAGCACTATATACAGGAGGACAGAGGTACGGTAATGCTAATACAGAATAACTCACCACTTGCATCTGATCATAGGAACGAATGGAGGATAGCCGATCTAAGGACAGAGAATGTTTGGATTATTGCCAACAAAATACTAATACTAATAAATGACAAATATAAGAGATGACAAATATCGGTCCTTAAACACCAAATGGATTTCTAGTATTTTTGGTAAAACACAACTGACTATTGCAGAATCAGACATTGGAGTATTGGGGTGCAGAGGGGAAGACTTCACATTGGAGTATTGGGGTAAAGAGGGGAAGACTCCAAGGACGAATAACTCCGACCCCATTCCCAGGAGTGAGAGGATTCTGATATTATAGTAATGAAGGGGATGCTTTTTTTTAAAATTCTAGGTTCAAGTATTACATTGTTACTTACAAAGTTGCGAGGAATCCCATATAATAAAGGTTTGGCAATGCCTTCGCTTATGGTAATAATCTTTATTTATATGGCGCCAACACATTCCGCAGCGCTCATGAACTAATAAGAACAATCTCTTATCCCCTTAGTTCAGGGCTACACGATGACATGTATCGCACAAAAGCAATTTTCTGACAAATCACCGAACAGAAACATTTGATCGTCCTGTCTGTAAGGTGGCCATCACACGCATCAATTTAAAGCACGATATCGCTTAAGTGATCTGCTTTTTGATCGCTTAAGCGATATCGTTTGTGCATCGCTGCGTGCAATCAAGCGATATTACAATGTAAAATCGCTTGATCGTTAGATCGCAGATTTGTGAGCCGGAGCTCATATCAAGCGATGAACGCTTGGTCAATCTGCATCATCGTGGTGTGTGACACCACGATGAACGATCTCCCAGCGACAGAGCCTATGCTGGGAGATGGTATCTATGGTAAACGTCGGGTTACTAAGCGCCGCGCGGCGCCTAGTAACCCGATGTGTACCATAGTTACCAGCGATCTCGCTGCTCCACATCGCTGGTGAGTCTGTCTGTGTGACAGCTCACCAGCGATGTGAGCGATATTGTTAGCGGTCGCGCGTGCACGTGATCGCTAACAATATCGCTAGCGATATTGAAGCGTGTGACGGCCGCCTAACTTGCCGTCGTGCAACTACTTACAGCTCAGATTCTGCTGCAGGTAAACAGCCAAATGGCGGGCAAGTCACATGTCCCATGTCATGTGCGGTTTCCATAGAAGCCTATGGTGAGTGTGTCACATGAGACTTGTGACCAATGACCAAAAATCTAACACATTTGGAAACATTTGTGACTACAATTTATAAGGATGAATTGGAAAGGGGAATACTTTCACAATAATTGGGGCTCAGTCCCCAACTTTTCTACTATTTGGGAGGCTGTGCTTAGGGGAATTGCATTGCTTTAGGCTCCTGCATCAAAACAGATAGATCCTGTTATTATACTGTTACACGCTTCAATGTCGAGATGATCTCACCAACGATCTCACAGGAGCGCAGTCGTTTGGACATCATTTTGACATCATTTGTGAGCTGTCACACGTGTAGATATCGTGGACGACGCACCAACGATGTAGCCAGCAGCTATCGTTCACACAACCCAGTGAATGATACTTGTTCACTGTTGTGAATAGGAGAAGTCGTGAATGACATAGTTATCGCGGTGTTACACACAACGATGCAGTAGGTTGGCTGATCGAGGATCGTTTGATTTGAGAACATGTTCTCAAATCTGCGATCAGCGATCAAACGATTTATCGTAGTCGTATCTCAGTGTCACATGCAATGACGTCCTAATGATGTCGTTTCAACGACTCCAAACCCGTGACGTTTCAGCGATATCGTTCACAATCTTATACCGTATAACAGGGCTTTTAGATAGATCAGCTGATAAATCAACTAAAAGCTCTGGAGCCTAAAATGGCTATAACCCCGCCAAAAGAACTCTTAAGGTACCTTTACACGCCGCGACGGCAGGCTGGATACATCCCGCTACTTCACGTGCACGAGCACGCTCAAACGGTTACAAACGGTCAACGCACCCTCTTTACACGCCGCCACAAGGTTCGCTACGCCACGCTACATCTATAGCTAGCTACATCGCCGGGTGTGTCTCAAGTAGCCAGCTGTAGCTCATTTACACACCGCTACAAACAGCTACTATGGGCGTACCTGGTGCAGCAGGGACAGCACATAGGCGTGCCACAATTGTGGATTACGAGCCGTCCGTACGCTGATAGGACGAAGCAATAACATCCTGATTGGGCAGGCATCGCAGGAGGCTGAGTAATACAGCACGCTCGAGCGATTGTGTAGTGTGACTCGTCAGCTCCTTAAATATGCCTCCCTATGCAGCGACTACCAATCGTCATGCAGCAGCTTCCACCAATGATCGCACATGGGGCGCGGTAACACGGAGCCAGGGTCACGCCTTAGCTACATTGCAGCTACATCGCAGGCTGTCCCGAGTTCCCTTCCGTTGCCTCTTTACACGCCGATACAGCTCGCTACCATCGGCGTTGTAGCCATCAGTTTTCGAGCAGAGCTAGGAAACAGATGTATCTGTTGCCGGCTGTAGCGTCACGTCTTCAGACGCCGCTACGACGGGCTACATTGGCGCTACAAGCTACATTTGTAGCCTGTAGCGGGATGTATCCAGCCTGCCGTCGCGGCGTGTAAAGGTACCTTTAGGGATATTGTATGGACTCGCTCACTTCCTGTCTTTGGTCTGAAGGCGGGGAGAAGGATGCCGGCGGTGACTGGATGCGGGGCTCGTGTGAGGTCACAATGTCACGTGAGTCCGAAGCTGCGGTTATTGACAGTGCTGGATCATCGCCAGCACAGGAGGCTTGTGCAAGGTCCATTATTTTAACAAGAGGAAACAAGTCGATATTATAAGGGGGGGGTCCTAATAGTGGGAAGTTTGGGGTCCATGCATGAATATTAGGTGTCCAGTACAAGACCCCGAACTTTACAGTTTGGGTTCGCCCATCACTATCAGTAATCTGTCAGAAATGAACCACATTTATTTTTATTTGTTTGTGTTGGAAAAAGGGGAGCAAAGTCAGAAAACCGGTGGAAATATGTCGATAAAACCTTTACGCTGTCTTTGCACACTGATCTTCTAAAACAAGGCCAGGGATACTAATACTCGCATGAAGGATAATAGAAAAAACTGGAGTCCGGCTCAACAGGACTGGATTTTCCTTTTGTTTTTTAAAAGAAAGTATCGTGCATACAAAAGAAAAATTTACATGGTCGACATGACCCAGTTGACACGTTTTAACTGCACTAAGCAGTGTTACTCATGACTCCTGAGTTACTCATGAGTAAGACTGCTTAGTGCAGTTAAAACGCGTCAACTGGGTCATGTCGACCATGGAAATTTTTATTTTGTACGCACTATATCTTTTTTTGAAAAAGAAAAAGAAAAGGAAAATCCCGTCCTGTTGAGCCGAACTCCAATTTTTTCTAGTACACTCATACTTTCCCTATAAAATACTAAGACTGCGGTCAAATGGCCAAAGAGTCTCTCATGCGAGAAAATTTGTTAATGATTCTTGGATCGAACTCTGATTGAGTGTCATCATAGTGTGAGCTGATTCTCACAGGTGAGAGAATCAGATCATACTGTGAAGAGAAGATGGAGAACAAATAAAACATCAGTTAGACCTTGTCCATGTTATATACTCGTGTGAGTGAACCCCAATAGTCACCACCTGTCTGTAGTTCACTGAACTTTACAAAAAAATGGCCGACAGCAATTTCTTATAAACATTCCCCCCTCGGCCATGTTCCTGTACATGTGTCACAGTTCATTGTTCTTGAGGGATTTGGGTGGGCTCAGTAGATGTCACCTTACATGTATGGCAAGTTAGAAACATTACAGAAATGGAGGCTCATCACTTACCGGTCGGATTGCCCCGTAAATATTCAGACTTTTCTTGAAGAGCACGAATTTGGGTCTCCAGTTGTTTGTTTAGCTCAAGTTGGGTTTCATATCTGGTTTTCCACTCATTACCTGCCGTGGGGTAAAAAAGTATTATCAAAGAATGGTAGAGTTGGAAGGGACGTCCTGGGTCATTTGGTCCAATCCCCTGCTCAATGCAAGATTCACTAAATCATCACAGACAGATGTCTGTCCCGCCTCTGTGTGAAGACTTCCACTGAAGGAGAACTCACTACCTCTCGTGGCCGCCTGTTCCACTTGGGCAGTCACCCTCATTGTCGAAATGTTTTTACTAATATCTAATCTGTCTCCTTCCATTAAGTTTCATCCCATCACTTCTAGTCTTTCCTTGTGTAAATGAGAATAAAAATGATCCCTCTACAGTGTGACAGCCCTTGAGATATTTGTAGACAGCTATTAAGTCTCCTCTCAGTCTTCTTTATAACAAGCTAAACATTTCCAAATCCTGTAACCGGTCCTCATATGACATGGTTTGCAGACCGGTCACCATTCTGGTCACTGTTCTCTGAGCTTCTGAACTTGCTCCAATTCTCTGCATGGAGAGTGCACAGGGGAAAGAGCACACAAGATGAGAAGAGAGTATACAGTGGGAAGAGCGCGCACAGGATGAGAGAAGAGCGCGCACAGGATGAGAGAAGAGCGCGCACAGGATGAGAGAAGAGCGCGCACAGGATGAGAGAAGAGCGCGCACAGGATGAGAGAAGAGCGCGCACAGGATGAGAGAAGAGCGCGCACAGGATGAGAAGAGCGCGCACAGGATGAGAGAAGAGCGCGCACAGGATGAGAGAAGAGCGCGCACAGGATGAGAGAAGAGCGCGCACAGGATGAGAAGAGCGCGCACAGGATGAGAAGAGCGCGCACAGGATGAGAAGAGCGCGCACAGGATGAGAAGAGCGCGCACAGGATGAGAAGAGCGCGCACAGGATGAGAAGAGCGCGCGCACACACAGCAAAAGCACACAGGATGCGCGCTGGGGCACAGAGACAGCGCGCTGGGGCACAGAGACAGCGCGCTGGGGCACAGAGACAGCGCGCTGGGGCACAGAGACAGCGCGCTGGGGCACAGAGACAGCGCGCTGGGGCACAGAGACAGCGCGCTGGGGCACAGAGGCACAACATGAGGGAGACATAGAGCTCAGGGGGGAAAGAGTGCACAGGGGAAGGAGAGAGAGTGCACACGGGGAGACATCACACAAGGGAAGAGAGCGCATGGGGGGAGAACACACACAAGAGGGGATTGTAATATATATATATGATTTGTCACAAATTGGAACAGCACTATCACTTAAAAAGCGGGTGCAAGCTTGTCCTACCGTCACCAGGGTATTATAGATAAGATCAAAAAAATGGACAGCAACACATCCTTTTCAAATCACAATGTGGATTTATTCCCGGACTGCGACGTTTCGGCTACATCAGCCTTCCTCAAGCAGTCACTGCTTGAGGAAGGCTGATGTAGCCGAAACGTCGCAGTCCGGGAATAAATCCACATTGTGATTTGAAAAGGATGTCCTGCTGTCCATTTTTTTGATCATATATATATATATATATATATATATATATATATATACACACACACAGGGTGGGCCATTTATATGGATGCACCTAAATAAAATGGGAATGGTTGGTGATATCAACTTCCTGTTTGTGGCACATTAGTATACGGGAGGGGGAAAACTTTTCCAGATGGGTCGTGACTATGGCGGCCATTTTGAAGTTGGCCATTTTGGATCGAACTTTATTATTTCAATGGGAAGAGGGTCATGTGACACATCAAACATATTGAGAATGTCATAAGAAAAACAATGGTGTGCTTGGTTTTAACGTAACTTTATTCTTTCATGAGTTATTTACAAGTTTATGACCACTTATAAAATGTGTTCAAAGTGCTGCCCATTGTGTTGGATTGTCAATACAACCCTCTTCTCCCACTATTGACACACTGATGGCAACACCACAGAAGAAATGCTAGCACAGGCTTCCAGTAGACGTTTGAGATGCTGCACATCTCGTATCTTCACAGCATAGACAATTGTCTTCAGATGAGTGAGGAGGGAAACTTTTTTGTGAATAGTGAAGTTAACAAACAAAACCCCCGCTATTGGTCTGACAGTAACCCACAGTGGATAGATCCCTCCAAGACTGGTGGAACACACAAATTGATGGTATGGAGTGGTATATGGGGTACAAAGATAGTGGGGCCATTCTTCATCAATGGAAACCTCAATGCCACTGGATATCTGAAATTGCCACATGATTCAGATATCCATGGCATTGAGGTTTCCATTGATGAAGAATGGCCCCACTATCTTTGTATCCCATATACCACACTATACCATCAATTTATGTGTTCCACAAGTCTTGGAGGGATCTATGCACTGTGGGTTAGTGTCAGACCAATAGCTGTGGTTTTGTTTGTTAACTTCACTATTAACCCCTTCAGGACCCTAAAGACCTTGGCCTTTTTTGCAATTCTGACCAGTGTCCCTTTATGAGGTTATAACTCGGGAACGCTTCAACCGATCCTAGCGATTCTGAGATTGTTTTTTCGTGACATATTGGGCTTCATGCTAGTGTTAAATTTAAGTCGATAATTTTTGCGTTTATTTGTGAAAAAATCAAAAATATGGCAAAAATTTTGAAAATTTCACAATTTTCACATTTTTAATTTTTTTTTCTGATAAACAAGAGAGATATGTGACAGAAAAAAGTTATTAAATAATATTTCCCACATGTCTACTTCACATCAGCACAATTTTGGAAAAAAAAAAAATTTTTGTTAGGACGTTATAAGAGTTCAAAGTTCATGAGCAATTTTTCATTTTTCAACCAAAATTTACAAAACCATTTTTTTTAGTGACCACATCACATTTGAAGTCCTTTTGAGGGGTGTACATGACATAAAACACCCAAAAGTGACACCATTCCAAAAACTGCACCCCTCAAGCTACTCAAAACTACATTCGAGAAGATTATTAACCCTTCAGGTGCTTCACAGGAACTAAAGCAAAGTGGAAACAAAAAATGGATATTTAAATTTTTTTATCAAAAATGTTCTTTTAGCCTCAATTCTTTCATTTTCACATGGGCAACAGGATAAAATGGATCTTAAAATGTGTTGTGCAAATTCTCCCGAGTACATCGATACCTCATATGTGGTCATAAACCACTGTTTGGGCGCACGGCAGGGCTCAGAAGTGAAGGAGCGCAATTTGACTTTTGGAGCTAATTTTACATTCAAAAAGTGAAATTGCGCTCCTTCCCTTCTGACCCCTGCCGTGCGCCCAAACAGTGGTTTATGACCACATATGAGGTATCGGTTTACTCAGGAGAAATTGCCCAACAAATTTTAGGATGAATTTTATGCTGTTGCCATGTGAAAACGAAAAAATTTAGGCTAAAAGAAACTTTTTGTGAAAAAAAAAGTACTATTTCATTTTCACAGATCAATTTGTAAAGCACCTGGGGGTTCAATATGCTCACTACCCATCTAGATATGTTCCCTGGGGGGTCTAGTTTCCAAAATGGGGTCACTTGTGGGGGAGCTCCAATGTTTAGGCACGCAGGGGCTCTCCAAACGCGACATGGTGTCCGCTAACAATTTGAATAAAAATCAGCTCAAATTGTTAGCTGTAACCATGTTGTGTTTAGTGAGCCCCTGTGTGCCTAAACATTGGGGCTCCCCCACAAGTGACCCCATTTTGGAAACTAGACCCCCCAAGGAACGTATCTAGATGCATAGTGAGCACTTTGAACCCCCAGGTGCTTCACAAATTCATCCATAAAAATGAAAAAGCACTTTTTTTTTCCACAAAAAAATTCTTTTTTCATTATTATGGATCAATTTGTGAAGCACCTGGGGGTTGAAAGTGCTCACTATGCATCTAGATACGTTCCTTTGGGGGTCTAGTTTCCAAAATGGGGTCACTTGTGGGGGAGCTCCAATGTGGAGACGCACAGGGGCTCTCCAAACGCGACATGGTGTCCGCTAACAATTTGAATAAAAATCAGCTCAAATTGTTAGCTGTCACCATGTTGCGTTTGGTGAGCCCCTGTGTGCCTAAACATTGGGGCTCCCCCACAAGTGACCCCATTTTGGAAACTAGACCCCCCAGGGAACGTATCTAGATGCATAGTGAGCACTTTGAACCCCCAGGTGCTTCACAAATTCATCCGTAAAAATAAAAAAGTACTTTTATTTCCACAAACATTTTCTTTTTTCATATTTACAGATTAATTTGTGAAGCACTGGGGTGTTCAAAATGCTCACCACCCATCTAGATAAGTTCCCTGGGGGGTCTAGTTTCCAAAATGGGGTCACTTGTAGGGGAGCTCCAATGTTTAGGCACATAGGGGCTCTCCAAACGTGACATGATGTCCGCTAACAATTTGGGTTGATTTCCATTCAAATTGTTAACAGACACCATGTCGCGTTTGGAGAGCCCCTGTGTGCCTAAACATTGGAGCTCCCCCACAAGTGACCCCATTTTGGAAACTAGACCCCCCAGGGAACGTATCTAGATGTATAGTGAGCACTTTGAACCCCCAGGTGCTTCACAAATTGATCCGTAAAAATGAAAAAGTACTTTTTTTCCACAAAATATTTTTTTTTTCATTAATTTGTGAAGCACCTGGGGGTTCAATATGCTCACTACCCATCTAGGTAAGTTCCCTGGGGGGTCTAGTTTCCAAAATGGGGTCACTTGTAGGGGAGCTCCAATGTTTAGGCACACAGGGGCTCTCCATACGCGACATGGTGTCCGCTAACAATTGGAATTGTTAGCGGACACCATGTTGCGTATGGAGAGCCACTGTGTGACTAAACATTAGAGCTCCCCCACAAGTGACCCCATTTTGGAAACTAGACCCCCCAAGGAACGTATCTAGATGCATAGTGAGCACTTTGAACCCCCAGGTGCTTCACAAATTGATCCATAAAAATGAAAAAATAATTTTTTTGTGGAAAAAAAAAGTACTTTTTTAATTTTATGGATCAATTTGTGAACCACTTGGGGGTTCAAGTACTCACTATGCATCTAGATACGTTCCTTGGGGGGTGTAGTTTCCAAAATGGGGTCACTTGTGGGGGAGCTCCAATGTTTAGGCACACAGGGGCTCTCCATACGCGACATAGTGTCCGCTAATAATTGGAGCTAATTTTCCATTCAACTTGTTAGCGGACACCATGTCACGTATGGAGTGCTCCTGTGTGCCACCAGCACAAGGGCAACTGGAAGAGTTGGGGTACAGCACCAGAAAATGGCACCTCTAATGTGCTATTTTCTGGGGTGGCTGTGAATTGCAATTTGCAGCGTGGGGGGGCACAACATTTGGGTCTCTCCACGATGAGGATTGCAGCCCCCCAACTACCAAGTTGTACCTGGCTGGCATCCAAAAATAAGGCAAAGCTCCTTGTCATTTTATTGGTAGAAGTAAAAAAAAAAAAATGACGTGGGGCTCCGCCGTATTTTTGGTCAAGCCAGGTACAACTTGGCAGCTACGGACTGCCAGCAACCCCCAGCTGCCTCGTTGTACCTGGCTGGTACCCAAAAATACAGCAAAGCCCTTTTTTTTTTCTTTCTAGAACTAATTCTAGAAAAAAAAAATGGCGTGGGGCTCCGCCATATTTTTGGTCCAGCCAGGTACAACTTGGCAGCTACGGACTGCCAGCAACCCCCAGCTGCCTCGTTGTACCTGGCTGGTACCCAAAAATACAGCAAAGCCCTTTTTTTTTTCTTTCTAGAACTAATTCTAGAAAAAAAAATGACATAGGGCTCCGCCATATTTTTGGTCCAGCCAGGTACAACTAGGCAGCTGGGGGCTGGATTCCACAGCATGGAGAGGCCCAAGCGTTCTGGGCCCCCATGCTGCGAATTGCAGCCCGCAGCCGCCCCAAAAAATGGCGCATTCATTGAAGCGCCATTTTCTGGCGCTGTACCCAGACTCTTCCAGTTGCCCTGGTGCCGGTGGCAAACTGGGTAATAAAGGGGTTAATGCCAGCTTGTTATTGGCAGCTGGCACTAAGCCCGAGATTCATAATATAGGGCCAATGTTAGACCCGCCATTAGGAATCTCTGGTAAATAGTCAGAAAATAGACACAGAGAAAAATCTTTTTATTTGAAAAAAAAACCAAACAAAACTTGGACTCCATCTTTATTATAAAGATCCGACGTAGTCCACAACGAAGGTCCCACGGCGCTCGACTGCCTCCGACGTAGTCCACAACGAAGGTCCCACGACGCTCGATCGCCTCTGCTCAATCCAGAGATTGCAGCAAGGGATCAAGTGTCCTCTTCCTACAGACTCTGGGGTCAGAGTTATGGTGCGCTGTGTGACAATGATCTGTCATACAGTGCACCATGACTATGATCCCAGAGACTACAACAAGAGGATACTCATCCGCAGTCATCCACGTACGCACACATCCACGGACGCACACATGCACGGACACGCTAACACACATCCACGGACGCACACATGCACGGACACACTAACACACATCCACGGACGCACACATGCACGGACACACTAACACACATCCACGGACGCACACATGCACGGACACACTAACACACATCCACGGACGCTGGAGTTCACACACATCCACATACGCACATCCACGCACGCATCCACGGACGCACACATGCACGGACACACTAACACACATCCACCATGCACGGACACACTAACACACATCCACGGACGCACACATGCACGGACACACTAACACATCCACGGACGCACACATGCACGGACACACTAACACACATCCACGGACGCACACATGCACGGACACACTAACACACATCCACCATGCACGGACACACTAACACACATCCACGGACGCACACATGCACGGACACACTAACACACATCCACGGACGCACACATGCACGGACACACTAACACACATCCACGGACGCACACATGCACGGACACACTAACACACATCCACGGACGCACACATGCACGGACACACTAACACACATCCACGGACGCACACATGCACGGACACACTAACACACATCCACGGACGCACACATGCACGGACACACTAACACACATCCACGGACGCACACATGCACGGACACACTAACACACATCCACGGACGCTGGAGTTCATACACATCCACATACCCACATCCACGCACGCACACATGCACGGACACACCAACACACATCCACGGACGCACACATGCACGGACACACTAACACACATCAACGGACGCACACATGCACGGACACACTAACACACATCCACGGACGCTGGAGTTCACACACATCCACATACGCACATCCACGCACGCATCCACGGACGCACACATGCACGGACACACTAACACACATCCACGGACGCACACATGCACGGACACACCAACACACATCCACGGACGCACACATGCACGGACACACTAACACACATCAACGGACGCACACATGCACGGACACACTAACACACATCCACGGACGATGGAGTTCACACACATCCACATACGCACATCCACGCACATCCACGCACGCATCCACGGACGCACACATGCACGGACACACTAACACACATCCACGGACGCTGGAGTTCACACACATCCACATACCCACATCCACGCACGCATCCACGGACGCACACATGCACGGACACACCAACACACATCCACGGACGCACACATGCACGGACACACTAACACACATCCACGGACGCACACATGCACGGACACACTAACACACATCCACGGACGCTGGAGTTCACACACATCCACATACCCACATCCACGCACGCATCCACGGACGCACACATGCACGGACACACTAACACACATCCACGGACGCACACATGCACGGACACGCTAACACACATCCACGGACGCATGCACATATCCATCCATCCATCCATTCATTCATTCATTCATACTTACCCATGAGGAGGAGGAGCCTCTGAGAGGAGGAGGGATCACACCGCAGCTGCATCGGAAGCCGGCGGGCTGCTCCGGAATGGGTGAGTGGGGCTAGAGGTGGGGACTAGGCCTGGGGGGGGGGGGGAGAGTGAGCAGGGGAAGGTGGGGGGGGGGATGAGCAGGGGGAGAGGAGGCTGTGCAGCGCCCGCGGCACTGCATTACAGAAGGAGGAGGGCGGGTGGATCGCGGGGACGCGGGGGGGGGGCAGGCCGGACACAAGGGGGGCTGGAGGTAGGGGGACAAGACACAGGAGGGGCTGGAGGAGGAAGGGGGCAGGGGCACACAGAGGAATGACGGCGGCTGCATCAGGAGTGCAGCCGCGTGCAGCCGCCGCAGAAGAAACTGATCGGAGGGGCGGGGGGGGCCGATAGGCGGGAAGGGGGGGCCCTAATGCTTCCTGGAGCTGGGGGGGCTGAGTAGGGGGAGGGCACCAGCCGATCCGCCCGTCCAGATCTGATTGGAGAGCTCCAATCAGATCTGGGAGGGGGGAATCGCTGTGATTTCTCAGATCTGCAGTTTCACTTTTAAACTGCAGATCGGAGGGGCCCTGGGCACGGGGGGGTTAATCCACCCCCTGTGGGGTGTACTACAGGTTGTCACTGTGCATTATGTACAGTGACACCTGAGTCACCCCCCTCACACGCGCCGCAGGAGCGCGATCATTCCATGGCCCACCGTTTGGGCCAAAGGTCGGGAACGAACTTGTTTTCATGGCCCAAACGGTGGGCCAAGGGTCGTGAAGGGGTTAATGTTTGCTTCCTCACTCATCTGAAGACAATTGTCTATGCTGTGAAGATACGAGATGTGCAGCATCTGAAACAACAGATACTGGAAGCCTGTGCAGCATTTCTTCTGTGGTGTTGCTATCAGTGTGTCCAGAGTGGGAGAAGAGGGTTGTATTGACAATCCAACACAATGGGCAGCACTTTGAACACATTTTATAAGTGGCCATAAACCTTTAAATAACTCATGAAAGAATAAAGTTATGTTAAAACCAAGCACACCATTGTTTTTCTTATGAAATTCTCAATATGTTTGATGTCACATGACCCTCTTCACATTGAAAAAAATAAAATTGGATCCAAAATGGCCAACTTCAAAATGGCCACCATGGTCACCACCCATCTGGAAAAGTTTTCCCCCTCCCATATACTAATGTGCCACACACAGGAAGTTGATATCACCAACCATTCCCATTTTATTTAGGTGCATCCATATAAATGGCCCACCCTGAATATCCCACAGCCTCTATATTATAATCACGAATTGTGCTATGGGTGAAAGGGGCCTACTGAGACTCTTTTGCCCAGGGGCCACAAAAACCTGGAGCTATCTGTGCTTAGGTTCTCATACACATTACACTAATGTCAGCTGAGCATGCTGATATCAGCAGGTGCAGTCGTATATGGGGTGACAGTAAAACGCTGCGTTTTATTTCTGCAACAAAAATGTGCAAGGAAAAAGCACATTAAAAAAAAACCAAGCTCTCGGGTTTTCATTTGGATTCTGGCATTTGTGATTACAAGAATAGTTTGGAAGACTTTGATATTCTTGATGGCAAAGATATTGAAAACCCTAAAAGAAAACAAAAAAGGATGTGGCTTATAGCAACCCAATAGATTGACTATGATTTATTCCAGGCAGTGTCATAAATGACAGCAGAGGTGTGCTCCATCTCAGGACTGGGGAATCATTGCAGACTCATCTGAATGTGGAGCATCTTAATCCAGCGAACTGAATTGCCCTGATACGATCCTATTGACCATCTCCATTACCTGAATGCGATGCCTTTATCACTATACGTGTAATTTACAGGTTATTTAATGGAGCACGGGTCAATTTCCTTATGTTCCTAAACATTTAAAGGGAACCGGTCACCAGGTTTTTGCAACCTAATCTGAGAAAAGCATAACATAGGACCAGAGATCCTGATTCCAGCGATGTGTCACTTACTGGGCTGCTCAGTGTAGTTTTGATAAAATCAATGTTTAATCATCTGGAGGTTATCATTAGCAGTCCACTTGGCTCGCTGCCAGGTAGTCTGGCATATCACAGACTGCTAAATCTGCAGCAGAGAAAACACTAATTTTATTAAAATGAGAGCAAGCAGCTGAGTAAGTGACACATCGCCGGAATCAGGGTCTCTAGGTCTACATTCTGCTGCTCACAGATGGGATGGCAAAAACCTGGGGACAGGTTCCCTTTAAGGATTTCGTACATCTGAAGCTCCTGCTGTCATCACTTGAAAAAAAAAAGGAGGAGACTTTGTGATCTGCCAGAGGGGGAAGGAGACCGATTCTACCCAGATCCCACCCACAGCAGCACAGATTTTCAGCACTAAGAGGCACATATGGAAACAGAAAAAGAAGGAAAGGTATTTTCTATACTAGAAAAACAGCAAACGATTTTAAAGCAGAAGCTATTGACTGCTTTCTGGACTTTTATGCCTCATTCTCACGACCATTTTAAGCATCCGAGTCCTATCAGTGTATTTTTTTTATAATAGTCAATTGGGCTGTTAACACATCTGTGATTTTTAGCGGACTGAGTGCTGTGTGCAAAGCCGCGGAGGAAAGTCTGATATTGATTCGAATGTCTGATCAAAATTTGGCAATGCAAGTCTATGGGTCTGTGAAGCAATCAGAGAGCACTTGGATGACATGCCTGTGTGGCGCCCCTGCAGACTAGTCACCACAGTAACACTGCACCTACTCCACAGGTGTGGTGTTACCGCTCTCAAGTAAGAGGGGTTGCCTAGCCAAGACATATTCACTTGCACCCAACACCATCCAACTCCAGGCCTGGGGATCTGGGAGGACCCTTATGAGGGAGGGCCCCATCTGCAGGCTGGAGGAGGGAGTAGGTAGAGGGGGTAGGTACCGAAGTTAGAGAGTTCAGTTGAGGGGAGAAGTAGGGAGTTGCACTAGAGAGACATCAAGCAGGCAGGAGGCCTGCAGGAAAGAGGAGTTCTAAGGGACACTGGAGTGGAGGACCCACCCATGTGCCTCAAATCTGGCCCAACACAAGTTGGGTAGAAAGCCAGGTTGCAGATTACTGGCCCCGATCTAGTGAAAGGACTGTAAGCCTTAGGGCCACTTTACACACACCAACTTATCTGTCCAACGTCTGAACAACTTACTGGTTGCAGTGAAATCATGGACACATTGCTCCATTTTGTGGCTGTGTACAAATGGAATAATGTGTCCATGATTTCACTGCAACCAGAGATCTGTTCAGACGTTGGACAGATAAGTTGGTGTGTGTAAAGTGGCCATTAGGCTGGTTTCACATCAAGATTTTTAGGCATTCGTGGCTGTCCATTGTAAAACCGACAGCCACGGATCTGTTTTGGTCTCCATGTATCCCTATGGGTAACGGATGTGCACGGATTTGTCCTTAATGGCATCCGATTTTGACAGCGTCCGTTGGCATCAGTTTTTAGGACGGTCACAAAATCGTTGCCTGCAGCGTTTTTCTTATCCGTCAGGAAAATCGGACACAAACGGACAGTCGCAGTCCTCTGCCCTTTAACATTGGAGTCTATGGACCACGGATCCATCAAAAAAATCGGATCTGATGTCGGCTACGTTGTTATGTACTGAGCATGCTCAGAAGCTGTGCTCAGTACATAACTGGTCTCTCCCTCTTCTCCTGTCTCCCCGCTCCTCCCTCCTCCGTCTCTTCTCCTCCCCCCTCCCCTCTGGTATGAAAAAAAAAAAATATCCTCAGTGAGGATTCCACACCCGTCCGCCGGCTCCCGGGATGCGACCACCTCCACCTCGGTCATGTGACACATCAGCTGATCGGGTCGGTCAGGTGCCTAGCAGCCCATCAAAGGTGGAGGTGGTCGCGTCCGAGCCGGCGGGCGGGTGAGGAATACTTACTGAGGATATATTTTTTTTCTCATACTGGAGGAGAGGGGAGGGGAGAGCAGGAGAGACAGCAGAGATGGAGGAGGGAGGGGAGACAGGAGAAGAGGGAGAAAGCTGAATCCAAACGGATCCTGCAAAAAAAACAAAAAAAAAAAAACAAAAAAAAACGTAAATGGGTGCCTATTTGTCATCCGATAGCAGGCATCCATTTGGATCTGTTGCTGTCCGGGGGATCCTGCAAAAAAAAAAAAAAAAAAGGGGATCACCTCGGACAACAAAAAATCTTGATGTGAAACCAGCCTTAGCTAGTAAAACCGGAGGCTGCTGGCTTGCATGGGCAGCAGTCACAACCGTGGACATTCCGCAAGACGGTGGTCATATAGGGTCAGGGGACATGTTGAAGTCACCCGACAGGGACCACAGCCACTAGATTGGGACCCTGTCACATGAAGATGCCGGGCAGGAGAGGAGAGTAGCCAGCGTGGGAGACGGCCAGGAAAGGCTCACGAAAGGTGTCTTGGTGACATGGCATCGTATCATTTGAGAGCTGGTCAGGCTCCGCCAAGGAGGAGTACAGCACCTGGCTGGGTGGACTCGAGTGATCGCCAAGTAAAGGTAAAGAACTGCAATCCTGGTCTCTTCCGGTTATTCCTCGCACTGCTACACAGACACCATCACCATCTCCATAGACTTTAATTACCACTAGCCATGAGGCCGCGCTCTATCTGTGGGGAGTGATACCATCCAGGCTGTCATTCCACCGTCCCCAGAGGTCCAATAGCAGCACTGCTCACCCTGACCAGAATAACCACAGGTGGCATCATGAACCTATTCCCTGTAAATACATCCCCATTTCGCATGCACAGGGCCACGGAGCCGGGTGACCGCCACCGTGACCTCCCAAGCAACCACCGGCCCGGTTACAGAGTACCCCATGGCCCTGACAGGGCGTCGCACATGCACTGTCCAGTTTACACAGACTACTAAATAGGAAAGGATAAAGAAGATATTTTTTGTTTTGTTTCTCATGAAAAAAACACTGAAGAAGCTTATCCAAACTCAGATCCTATAAACTCACCAAACGCTGATCATAGAAACTAACACAAGGACCAAACGCTGATCATAGAAACTGACACAAGGACCAAACGCTGATCATAGAAACTGACACAAGGACCAAACGCTGATCATAGAAACTGACACAAGGACCAAACGCTGATCATAGAAACTGACACAAGGACCAAACGCTGATCATGGAAACTGACACAAGGACCAAACGCTGATCATGGAAACTGACACAAGGACCAAACGCTGATCATGGAAACTGACACACGGACCAAACGCTGATCATGGAAACTGACACACGGACCAAACGCTGATCATGGAAACTGACACACGGACCAAACGCTGATCATGGAAACTGACACACGGACCAAACGCTGATCATGGAAACTGACACAAGGACCAAACGCTGATCATAGAAACTGACACAAGGACCAAACGCTGATCATAGAAACTGACACAAGGACCAAACGCTGATCATAGAAACTGACACAAGGACCAAACGCTGATCATGGAAACTGACACAAGGACCAAACGCTGATCATGGAAACTGACACAAGGACCAAACGCTGATCATGGAAACTGACACACGGACCAAACGCTGATCACGGAAACTGACACACGGACCAAACGCTGATCACGGAAACTGACACAAGGACCAAACGCTGATCACAGAAACTGACACAAGGACCAAACACTGATCATAAAAACTGACACACAGACCCAAGAGGAGTTGACGGGCACTTGAGTAACGTGCCTTAAATGACATTGTCAGAAAGTGACAGTGGCATTTAGGGGGTTAACAGCAGTTACAGGAGCTCAGCTATGATCACTGATGTTACAGACATAACACAGCTGGCATCTGCCTGGGTACGGTGAAGGTTCAGCTCCTGGGCCCACTCCATACACCAGCAGACTACATGCGCCATAAATGCAAAGAGGTTATGTGAAAGGGTTAATCTTTACCTTCATCCTCCACACTGTTCAGCTTTCTTTCCAGCTCCATGGCTGTGTTTCTCATCTCATATATTGATGCTTGTAGCATTTCCCTGAACAAAAGAAAGAAAATTAATTAATGCAATGAGCAATAAGGTTATCTGGGATTTTAATTGTGTCCAGCTGTCCTGCAGATAAGGCCGGCTTAACATTTATGCCCTCCGGTCCGGTGTGCAGCTGCTGATAATTCATGATCGTGGCTTGCAGGATGCGAGCTGCAGTCCTGAATTGTCAGCAGGGGTCAGCTGCAAGGTGCTGAAGTTCAGCGTCGAGCTTCACCACCCCGCGTCCAGCTCCTGGATGCGGCTCTGGCGCCCCCTAACATTGGGGTCTATGGCGCCGGATCGCACCGGACTGGTTGGATCCAGGACCATCCGGGAGGATCAGCTTTTTTTCCCTCGCATGCAGCATTTTTGTGTCTGGGAGAAAAATCTGAATCCTCCCGGATTCTCCTGGACAGATGGAAGTCGGATGGCAGGTTTACCCCAGACAGCTACCCCAGACGGATCGGATCTTGCTGTGGTGTGAAGCCGGCCTAAGGCTGCTTCCACACTGCAGTTTTTTCACTGATCAGTGTCCATCAGATTTGTGTGCCAAAACCCGGAGAGAAACCAGGAGAGGAACTTGCAGAGAAAAACTATAATTGAAAGATTGACACCTGTTCTGAGTTTTGGAGACACTCCTGGTTTTGGCACACAAATCTGATGGACACTGATCAGTGAAAAAACTGCAGTGTGGAAGCAGCCTAAGCCATGAACGTCTGATTATGGGGGTGTGGCACATTCACTGTTCTCATTGTCAGCTGGTTTCCTGCAGATAGGAAGTGGGGAGCTGGCAGTCAATCAGCAGTAACTCGCCCTGTGAACAAAGAGGAATGGAAACGAACCTGCTGCTCTGTCAATGTGATGTCAGTGAAGGCCACTGAATCTCCAGTAGAGCTGGTCTGTTAGGCCTCATTCACATGTCCGTTCCGACATATGCCGGAGGCATGGACATACGGGGACACATGATTCCCTATGGCCCCCTTTACATGTCTGTATTTCTGTATTTTGGGTGAAAATGTCCTGCACACGGAGTTCCTCTCTCCTCCGATGCCGCTCATTAGGCTCATGAATATTCACTTCACTGACCCTGACAGCGACCGGAAGTGAGAGGAGCAGCTGCACAATAGGGAGAAGAGTATGCGAGGACAGGCTGTCCGTGTGCTATCCATGGATCCACGCATAGCACACATTGTGTCACACACCCGTGACACATGGCTACATGCCCTGCCCACAGACAGCCTTGTCTCAACACATCTGTGGGGTCACGGGTGTGTGACACAGGCCTTAGGCTGCATGCACATGATCCGGATTAGTGTTTTGGACACTGCATTAGTGCTGTGTTGTACAGTACCAGCATAGAGGACGGATTCCTAGACATCTCGCACCCACTGAGCTTCTCCTGACCGCAGCGTTATCTCAGGGATACTGGACTTCCACACCTCCGCGGCATGTTAACCTATAACCATCGGGTGCACACAGGGAGAAGCTGCCCTGCACCGAACGCAGATTGTGGCACAGGGCGGCTGCGGTCTCCCTATATTCACCTGCGTCAGGTCCGGAGACTGCGTCCAACACACAGCTACTCTGCACCATGAGCACATACATACCCTGATAGGTCTGTGCCAGGGAGAACAGAGCAGGGGAACAACCACCTGCTCTTAGTCCTTAGGCCAGGGCCGGCGTTAGGGGCAGGCAGCCTAGGCATTTGCCTAGGGCCCCCAAGCTTCAGAGGGCCCCCTGGCCTGGCCGGAATATAGCCGGCGCGGCAGCGCCGCGGCCGCTTGCAGTGCTCTGCACCGCGCTCCGGCTTCATCCGGCTTCTTCCTGGTGACCGGCGCCGGGCGCAGCCGCAGGCTGAGTCGTCACAGGAAGCAGCCAGGAAGAAGTCGGAGCGCGGTGCAGAGTGGCGAACAGCGGCAGCGGGAGAGTAAGTATCATGTGTATTCTTTTACAGGGAGGGGGCCCTGTATACAGTCACCAGCAGTGGGCCCTGGGGCCCCTGTATACAGTCACCAGCAGTGGGCCCTGTATACAGTCACCACCAGTGGGCCCTGGATACACCACCAGTGGGGCCCTGGGGCCCTGTATACACCACCAGTGGGGCCCCTGTATACACCACCAGTGGGGCCCTGGGGCCCTGTATACACCACCAGTGGGGCCCCTGTATACACCACGACTGGGGCCCTGTATACACCACCACTGACTGGGGCCCTGTATACACCACCACTGACTGGGGCTGCCTGTATACACCACCACTGACTGGGGCTGCCTGTATACACCACCACTGACTGGGGCTGCCTGTATACACCACCACTGGGGCTGCTTTATATACTGCTGGGGCCTGTATATACCACTGGGGAGGCTGCTGTATACCACTGGGACTGCTGTAATACTGCTGGGGCCTGTATATACCACTGGGGAGGCTGCTGTAATACTGCTGGGGCCTGTATATAGCACTGGGGAGGCTGCTGGATACCACTGGGGCTGCTGTATATACTACTGGGGCCTGTATATACCACTGGGGCTGCTGTATACAACTGTACGGGTACTATTTTTATTTCATAGTTTGGGGCCCCACTCTCAATCTCGCCTGGGGCCCCACTTGGTCTAAAACCGGCCCTGCCTTAGACACACTATTATCTTTTAACAACGTCCTGAATATCCCCTTTAATGACCGATCAATGGAATCTGCTCATCAATATCACATTGGTTAGAGCCCAATACTCAGCACTGCACCCATCAGAAGTGAGGAGGGAGCAGCGCCACTGATGGTGTAGTGGCCACCGCTGGGTACTGCACCCTCTCTGCATAGTGAGCGGTGTCCGCAGGATTCAGCCTCTTTTACTTAATCTTGGTCTCGGCCTGCAGCTGCTCCGC
This sequence comes from Allobates femoralis, assembly GCA_033576535.1. Classification (NCBI taxonomy): domain Eukaryota; kingdom Metazoa; phylum Chordata; class Amphibia; order Anura; family Aromobatidae; genus Allobates; species Allobates femoralis. Next base: position 669,692,109 of record JARQOC010000002.1, on the reverse strand, counting down.
TCTCCGCTCACTGTCCGCCCGGCTTCTCTCCGTCCTCCCCTCCATAGCAGATCAGCGGCTTCACAGATGTTGATATGTTTCCATGCCAACAGGAACAAAATCACGTGATACGGTCCCAATAGAGCGGCTTCCGGGCTGAGACTCCTCCCTGGTCACGTGATATTGTAACCCTTTCCATATTGGTGGAGCCGCCTGCCCCAGTGATCCGGGTGATTAGAAGAGAGTGTGTGGCATCGACAGGGTTAACTCCCAGGAAGCATCGCGAACTGCGCGGGAGAAATGGAGAAGCGGCCAGAGCCGGTGTACGGAGGCCTGCAGGGGTCAGCGCCGGTGTACGGAGGCCTGCAGGGGTCAGCGCCGGTGTACGGAGGCCTGCAGGAGGCGCTGGGTAATGCCGGGCAACAGTGGTGTAACTTCAGGCCATGGGGCCAAGCTCCAATGGGACTTCCAATTATCACAAATCTTTAATATTATTAGTCTTTTACTATAGGCCAATGGGTGTTTTGGGGCCCCCCTAGGCTGCAGGGCCCGGGTGCGATCGCGACCCCCTGCACCTGTGGTAGTAACGCCCCTGCCGGGCAGTGTGTGGGCGATATGCATTGTTCTCTCCTGTGATATCCGGGTGCTCTGAAGAGTTAACCCCTTTGCCACCCGTGAAATTTTTATTTTTGTTTTCCCTCCCCTTCTTCCAAGAGCCATAACTTTATCTTTCCGTCAATATAGACATATGACGACTTGTTTTTTGCAGGACAAGTTTTACTTTCGGATGCAATTGTTTATTTTACCAGGGCCGTGGGTTACTCTGTTCCGGGCTTGATTCACGTGGGATGTCACAGGGGCCTGTGCTCGGTCCCGTGGTCGCTGAAAGTCAGTAAAAATAATAGTAGTTTGTGACGCCACCTATGGTTCTGGTAATGTTAGCGGCGCTGCGGGACAGTCCTGTGGAGTGATGGTAGGGCAGCCAGATGGTTACATTCCCAGTAGGTGGAGCAGGAGCCCCGGGGCAGTGGTAGTTAGTTTACTTTCACATTACAATTTTGTTAAATCCGATGCCATCCGATCTGATTTTTTTTTTTTTTTTGTTATCGGATCCGATTTAAATGGCTGGGGGAGGGCTGTGGGAGGTTTTGGGAGTGGTCTAGGGTATTGAGCATGCTCAATACAGAAAATCAGATCCGATATTGGATCTGATTTTCCAGCCGATCCGATCCCCCATAGACTCCAATATTATTTTAATCGGATCACATCGGATCTGATGCGATCCGATTTTTGAATCGGATACCAAAATCGGAGCAGTCTCCTATTTTGGCTCCTGAAAAAATCGGACAGAATCTGATCGGATGCCATTAAGTGCACATCCGATCCGATCCCCATTGGAGAACATGGGGGCTAAATCGGATCCGATGCTGTCCGATTTTTATCGGATTTAACAAAATCTTAGTGTGAAACCAGCCTTACCACACAGTTCAGTCACTTGTCCTTTCACTGCAGCAGTGTGCGGCTCATCAGGTGAGGGAAGTATAGTATGTCACACAGTCTGTAACTCTGATAAGGTTTACTTGCAGTACTTCAGGCAAATTAACAGATTGAACAGTCACTTGGGTCTCTCTGGCCTGGGTAGTCACCAGGGAACCGGGATGTTTCACTTAGGATCCTGTGTGCCTGCTGGTTCCTCACTGCACTTTCTTCTCCTCTCTACCATGTAGTGCCTCCGCGTGCAGAGCCTCGAGTTGGCTCCCACAGGTCTTTGGTGGAGGACTCCGCTTTAGGCCCCCCTGACCCTAGTTCAGTATGCCTTTTCAAGGGATGCGCCAGGTCTATTGCCACAACTTCCTAGAGAAGCTTGGGGCCTCCGGTTTAACAGCTCAGGGATGAACACCCATACCGGGACCAGACCCCTCTGGGTGGTAGTCGTACTGGCAGATTCAGGCACACCGCAATGCCTGGTGCCCCTAGGGTCTCCCTCCTGTCCCTGATGACCTTCCTGCATCATCCTCCACTCCTCACTCTCTAACTCGACTCTCCGACTGTTCTGTCCTCCCACCCAAAACATTTTCTACCCCCCCTGACTCCTCCCACAGGACTGGGTCTTCCCTACAGCAGGTTCACCCACGGTCCTCTACGCTAGGGTGTGTATGAATGGGTGTTGTGAGGATCCTTTATGCACCATCCCAATTCCCTTGGTCACAGGAATACTACACACTCTTATTTGGGTGCAGTACCTCTCCATGGCATCCTGACCAGTGGGGCGCCACATTAGTATACAAGAAAATGGGGGAAAAATTTCAATTGTGGTGAAATTGCAAAGAAAGTGTAATTACACGTTTGTTGTTTGGTTTTTTTTAGTCACCATGTTCACTATATGGTAAAACTGACACGTCGGTATGATGCCTCAGGTCAGTACAAGTTCGTAGACACCAAGTGTGTATACTTTTACTGTTATCTAAGTGGTGAAAAAAATTCAGAAGCTTGTAAAAAAAATTTTTTTTGCACCATGTTCTGTGCCCCGTAGCGGTCTTATTTTTCGGGATCTGGGGATTATTTTTTGCAGCTTAAGCTGACGTTTCTAATGATACCATTTTTGGGTGGATGCGCTGTTTTGATCGCCCGTTATTGCATATAATAGCAATGTTGTGGCGACTAAAAAGAAAAACGTAATTTTGGCGTATGGACCTTTTTTTCCGATTCACAGTCTACGGCTCTCATTAATTGATTTCATATCTTCATAGATCGGGCGTTTCTGAACACGGTGATACCAAATATTTTTTTTTTTTTTTTTTTTTTTTTTTTTTTTTTTAAATTAATACTGTTATTTTGAATGGAGGAAAAGGGGGTGATTTAAATTTTTAGTTTTTTTTTTTTTTTTGTCATATTTTTAAAAACATTATTTTACAATTTATTGTTACACAGCCCCATAGAGAGGCACCCTGCTGCACAGTCCGATCGCTTGTGACAGGTCCCGATGAGCTCCAGCATATCAGGACTTTTCACAAATGCGCACTGTGAGTGGTTGGCAGCGCTTGACAACCACTCACAAGAAGTGCTCCGTGACAGCTTCTGGGGTCAAACCAGGACCCCAAGCTGTTACGTGAGCACTGGAGATCCTGTGATCTTATCGCGGGATCTCCGATGCAGGCAGCAAACGGCGTAATCCCCTCTGCGGTGGTTTTGGATCCCGCTGTCAGTAATTGACAGTGGGATCCCAGTATTTAACGGCACTGATTGGATCCCGGATCCGATCTGTGCTGGAAGCCCAACATCTCAGCTGATAAGATCAGCTGATATGTCAGGTGTTTGATGTGAGCACTGTACCGGAGCCCACATCAAACACTGGGCCCCGACCCATGACCTCCTCCTACGTCATGGGTCGGGAAGGGGGTTAAAATAATGTCACACAGCTACATAATGTCTCTCGTATATACAGTAAGTTGACACCCTTTAGGGCATTTCATGTGGCACTGAAGGGTGTTGAGGCTTACGGTATATTTAGGGGAAAAATAACTTTTAAATAAATCACTCAGGGTCGCTCTTCCCCCCACTCTTCCCCGCCCCCCCGCCCAGCCGAGGTTCATTGGACAGCTGGGGTCTGTATTCTCAGGGTGGGAAGGGCCATCTTTTATGGGTCCTCCCCTCCCTCCAAAATAGTAGTCCGCAGCCGCCCCAGAACTGGTGCCTCCATTATATGCACTAATCCTGGCATGTGGCCCCGACTTTTCCTGATGCCCTGCTGCGGTGGCAAAAGGGGTTAATGATAGTTGAGTATTGACTGCTGACATTAATGGCCACTTTACACACACCAACTTATCTGTCCAACTTCTGACCAACTTACTGGTTGCAGTGAAATCATGGACACATTGTTCCATTGTACACAGCCACAAAATGGAACAATGTGTCCATGATTTCACTGCAACTAGAGATCTGTTCAGAAGTTGGACACATAAGTTAGTGTGTGTAAAGTGGCCTTCAGTCCTAGATTGGTAATGTCAAGTCTCTGAGACACACCCATTAACCAGTCAGTAAACAGTTAAAACACATGCTAGCATAATCCTATATAGGAAATAAAACACACAGACACCATCTTTGACCCATTTATTAGCCCCCAAACTTGCCCAGCTCTAACGGTAATCCAAAACACGAGGTTCCTCGACAAAGTACCACAGAGTTACCATGGAATCAGCAAATCAGCACCAGCTGGTGACCTCTGATGTTGCCCCTATCACACCATGGCTGTTAAGCGGGCCGTCACACGGGACGATTTCTTGCCCGATATCGTTTAAGCGATCTCCTTTTTGATCGCTTAAGCGATATCGGGCAAGAAATCGTTGCATGTAATCAAGCGATTTACGATGTGAAATCGCTTGATCGTGACATCGCAGATCTGAGCTCCGGAGCTCAGATCTAGCGATGAACGATGCCACGATCTGCTTCATCGTGGTGTATAACACCACGATGAACGATCTCCCAGCGCAGAGCCTATGCTGGGAGATGGTAACTATGGTACACGTCGGGTAACTAAGCGACGCGCGGCGCCTAGTTACCCGATGTGTACCATAGTTACCAGCGAGATCGCGGATCCACATCGCTGGTGAGTCTGTCTGTGTGACATCTCACCAGCGATGTGAGCGATATTGTAAGCGATTGCGCGTGCACGTGATCGCTTACAATATCGCTAGAGATATCTGTGCGTGTGACGGCCGCCTTAGATTCATCAGCTTATCTATAAATGGATCCAGTCTGTAATGTACGCCCCCTTTTTCCCCCTCTCCCGCCCTCCCGTACTCTCGTACTGGCCTCCTCTCTTCTTGCTCTGCTCCCATCCACCCCCCATCCTGTCCTCTACCCCCCTTTCACGCACACACTTTGCTGTGGTGACCACACGTTGGGTAACTGGTGCAGAGGGGGCTGCACAGGACCATGGGGCTCATATAGTAGGACATTGGCCTGTCTGTCCTCCGTAAATAAAACATTGGTGCTTCTTCTAAGGTGGTGTTATGGAAGCAATTATTTGTGTGGCACAATCCCCAACAGGTATTGGATATGTGATAGGGACGTGTGATCTCCACATTGTGCAAACTGTATCAAGTCTGATTTTTACACTTTCAGGCAAATTAACCAATGAAGCTTCTGCTCTGTCCAAAAACATAAAACGGATTGAAGAATACAACGAGAACTTGGAAAGGTTAACCACCAGCTTTGACCAGGTGAGAGGGTTCAGACCTGCAATGGACAAGGTGTGTTTTGTTCTCTGTATTGAATTTGGGTGATGTCACTAGAATATACCGCAATATTGTTTTAGGATGTCAGTGATGATGTCACTGAGGGTGCTTGTTTTTTTTTTTTCTTCTGTTTATCAAAACTGCCGTCCTCCCTCTGCTCTCCCATCACTTGACCTATTCCTCCTTACGTAGAGTAAGACCTGTTGCACACATTCGTGCAACACATGGACGTGTGAGACACGCCGTTTTTGAGGGGGGGCGTGGTCTGTGTGACACATTCGTGTGTTATCCTTGGATAGCACACTGACAGCCTGTCATGCTATATTCGCCTTCCTCTCACTTCTGGGTCCGCTGCTGGTGCTCAGTGTAGTGAATATTAGATGAGTCTAATGATCGGCCTGGGGTGAGGAACAAGCGGCGCTGGAGGGAGGAGTATAAAATTCTTTATTTTAAGCTCCAAACTTCTGTCTCTTAAGTCCGTGCACACGGATGTCACATGATGAACATTCGTGTGCAGGAGGTTTTTGGGCCAAAAATGGACATAGTGCCACGTGCAGCAAACGGACGGGTACGCGGCTGCTCCACATGGAGACACTGTCCGTGCTGCATCACAGACATGTGAAGGGGGAGCCATAGAATGACATTGCTGTCTCCGTATGTCCGTGCCTCCGGCTTGTGTCGGATGTGTGTAACAGACCTAAAGCTTTGTGCATACTGCATCTTAATATAGGAATTAACCACCTGCAAATCAGTGCAGCAGGTGATTGACGTGTGCAGCATGTTTGTTTTTTTTTTTTTTCTTTATTTTATCCCTCCCCGTGGGCTTGTCTGTCTGCTGTAAACTGACTCCCCCCTCCCCTCCCCCCTCTCCTCCCCTCGATGAGAGAGGGAGGGGGAGGAGGTTTGCAGAAAGACAAGCCCACAGGGAGGAAAAAAGAAGAATAAAAAAAAACAGGTAGTGAAGACCTGCTGCACTGATTGACAGGTGGTTACATCCTGGTGGTTGGTTCCCTTTAAAGATACCGTTACACGCTTCAATGTTGTGATGATATCACTAATGATCTCGGCCTAACATTGGTCCGAGTGCTAGATGAGAGTTTCTCGTATTGCATTTGACTGATTGATATGCTTGTGTAGAAGAAATGCAAACATTAGTAACATTGAACCTACAGCTATGTAAGGCCACATCCACTATTTGATGAGTTTTTTTATTTGTAGCCAAAACCAGGAGTGGGTGATAAATACAGAAGTACTTATGTACTGTACGTATTTCTATTATACGTTTCCTCTGATTGTTCCACTCCTGGTTTTGGCTTCAAATACTGAGATAAAAAAACTCCCCAAATACTGAACGTGTGAATACATGAATGTGGCCTCAGAACGACTTGCTGTGCACATTTCAGTCTTTTGTGTCTCTTTAACTGTTTCAGGCTTTGAAAGCTGTGGAGCCATAAAGGCTCTGACCTGATTATTTTTTAGGCGGCTTGCCGTGTCTTTGGGTGCCGTTACATGTCGCAATATTGTTAGGCAATTTCACTTGCAATTTGCTGGTTGCAGTGAAATCATGGACACATTGTTCTATCTTGTTGCTGTGTACAAATGGAACAATGTGTCCATGATTTCACTGCAACCAGTAAGTTGCAAGTGAAATTGTATGCAATGTTGCGACATGTAACTGTACCCTTATAGATCTACTAGATGGCGGCCCGATTCTAAAGAAATCGGGTATTCTAGCCTATGGTTAGCAGGGTATACGGGGGCTCAGTGGCTCGTAGTCTGCCTCAGGGCAGAGTGGAGTGGTCAGGGGCCCGATGCAATAGCATCGGGAGCGCGGTAAAGTCAATTGTGTGTATAGAGGCGGCCCTGTGGCTAGCGGAGTATAGAGACGGCCCTGTGGCTAGCGGAGTATAGAGGCGGCCCTGTGGCTAGCGGAGTATAGAGGCGGCGCTGGAGGGGTGAGGAGAGAGGAGGCAGGAGCGGCGACATCACCGCTCAGCACACCTCTCCTCCTCCAGACTGCACACCTCTCTCCCTCCCTCCAGGCTGCACACCAGCTGGCTCTGTATCCCCGGGGCCACTTGGCCTCCTGCTCGGCGTCCGGCACAGGGCTGATCCCCGGAGGCTTGGCTCAGTCCAGGAGCGGAGGCCGGTCCGTGCGGCCGCCATTCCGCTGAGAGGCGTCAGCAGCCCCGGAAGTTATGGGGAGGAGCCTGCACCTGTGAAAGCGGCCGGAGCGAGCACAAGGCACCCGGGAGATGACTGGCATTAGCCGGGTCATCTCCCGAAGTGGTGTGTGTGTGTGTGTTTTTGGGCAGTGTAGGGGCGGGTGTAAGAGTCCCGCTCCGCTTACGGCCGCTATGTTGATCCACCCTGGACGGGTGTAGCACTATGGTGACGTCACTTTGTCATAGCCAAAGTGACGGAAGTGAGCCTTCGGTTTTATATATTAGATGTAAATATATAAACAAAAAAATGCAGAAACATTTTAGGAAAGACAGTTATCTTTTGCTTCAAAACGATGCTGCTACACTGGTGTCTAAAAATTGCCATGTGCACCTTCCCCTAGGCCTTATTCAGATGTCCATTACTTATGGAGAATGTACACATTACAGCCTCGGCTGCTGTTCACATAGTCATGTCCGACTTTATTTGATCCAAGTCCAGATCAAACTCTCCCATTCAAATGAATGGTTCTGTGAAGAAAAAAAAAGATGGCCTCTGCACACAAATCTCCCAAATACTGTCCATTTTTTTAACTGCTTTAGTAGAAGCTTGGAAACCATGTATCTGTCATGCCCACATGATGGGGACTCAGTGTGATTTGTGCCTGATCATCTGAAAAACTTCTTGTATCTTTTGCTGCAGGTTCAGTCCAGACTTGTGCGTGTTGCATCAATAAAACCAGAGTTCAGCAAAATCCTTGTGTAAAAGAAGGCTCCGAAGACTGAGGTCAAAGGAAGACATGTACATCGCCCTTCAGTATTTGTATTTGTTGCTGGTGTATTCACAAATAGAGGAAAAACTGAAGATATTGAGGAGAATTGTATAATGTAATAATAAATCCTGATGTTGTATAGAATGACGTGTATTGTACTGTAAGGCTGGAGGCACACTGTCGTCCATCAAACACGGAGCGTGTTTGATGCACGACAGTGATGAGAGTGTGATGCGCGTTTGTGGGTGTTTTGTGTGGTGAGTGTGGCTGGATCTATGTATGTAAGTGTGCTGCGATTGTGAGGTGTGAGTGCTACGCGATTGTGATGCTGTCCACCAGGGGCAGACTGGCCCAGGTGGCAGGGGGGTAAGTGCCCCCTGGGCTGGTGGTATAGCCCACATCTAGGGCCGCCCCCCACAGAAATGGGCTGCCGGCGCGGCGACACAGCAGCATATGGCATCAGTCATGGCAAGTGAGCTGCGGTGGCCTGACAGCACCAGCCCCCTCCGGTCATCAAGAAATTGTCATCAAAAAAATTCCGATAGCAATAAACCCTCCAAACCCCCCGGCATTGAAATCCAACAGTTGTTTTAACCCATTTTACTAAACAATTAACCCCTTCACACACGTGGTGTAATGACACCATGTTTTGCAGAGAATGAGGACCCTCAACATACATGGTACCACTACACCAGCTGCATATTAACCCCTTCATCACTGGGTTAAGAGCCACATCAGCATCCTCTGCGCACACATGCGGCGCAGAGGATGCGGATGGGGTTAATCACTAAAATAACCCCAGTATACATTATTTTACAACAATCATTTTTTGTATTAGCTAAACATCTTGTACCCGCTGCTGTCACAGAGGTACAAGATGATAGTTTACTGTATCGGCAAAGCAGTCATTTTAAACTTGCCGGCTTTGACAGCCAGCGAGTTTAAAGTGTTTTTGGCGCCACACTCGCACAATGTGCTGTATGGGGGCGAGATTTTCTCGCCCCCATACACTTGCATGGTGCTCATGCGCGTCAGAATCGCGTGCACTTGCATCTTACTCGCAATGCGAGTTAGGTGAGTGGGACTCGCACCAGTCTGCCCTGCCTGATAGGGCAACACTGGTCCGAGTGCAATGCGAGTATCACTCGCACCGTGTGCCTTCAGCCTAACTAAGCAAAGTTGCTGCTTAGGCTGGCTTCACACCACGATTTTTCGGGTTCGGGTCTGTCTGGTTTGAACCGGATCCGATTTTGCCCCTCATGTATCCCTATGGTTTTCCGGGAGGATCCGGATTTGTTCGGGTTCTGCCCAGGACACAAAATCGAAGTTTGCATCATTTTGTGTGTCCAGTGCAAAAAACGGAACAAAACCGGATCTAGGGCGATCCGGCGCCCATAACATTGGGAGTCTATGGCCGCCAGATCCGGGAAAAAAAACAAAACACGAACCAGTTCTCTGACGTCTGGTGCAGCTGCGCTCGTTCAGCACCATGTAGAGCGCAGCATTTCAGAGCGGCCGCTAAAGTTCAGCACCTGGAGAGCTCCATGGCTGAAATTTTAGCATCGCGAGTAGCTCTCCTGCACCCTCGCTGCTGAAATTTCAGCATTGGACAGCGGCAGAGACACGCACAAACTATTCCTGAACAAAACAGGATCGGAGGGCAGATTTGCCCTCAGTTTGTGCGCGTCCAGGGCTGTCAGGTTGTGTCTGGGGCATCCTGCAAAACACCGGACACAACCTGACAGCCGAAAATCATGGTGTGAAGCCAGCCTTACAGAGAGAATGTTGTTACACTATAACTGCATGAAGCAAAGCATTGGACGCACCTATCAGACATTCATTTATGTGTTTCATTCTCTCCCAGTGCCACAGATATGGAAAATCAGGCTGTATCCCTCGCTCACATGAGCGTACAACATAGCTGAGTGCTAGCCGTTTATCGGCTATTACTCAGTCCCCCCTTCACATATTGTACTATGGGGGCAGTACTGACCAGCACTATTTTCCTCATAGCTGAATCGGCATGAGAAACAAATTTCAGCATGCTGTTATTGCATCCGATAATCAGAGGATGAGCACCCATGCTAGTGTATGGGCGCATTGAAATCATTGGACCCTTGCGGAAAGGATCTTCTCCCCTCTTGTATCTATACGACCAAATTGTCCACATTTATTGTACTTGTCCTTGTCTGCCCATTTAGCATGTAAAGCGCCATGAAATTTAATGGCGCTATATAAATAATGATAATTGGACTGCACTCGGATGTCATCAGAGTGCAGTGTGATATACGCTGACGCAGACAAGGGAAAAGATGGATAATTTCAATTCTCCCCACCTGTTTTCCAATAATTGCATATGAGAGAATTGGATTACAGTAAGGCCCCTTTTACACATCAGTGCAAATAACACACGTGTGCCAGGGTCTGTTTTGCGAGTCTGTGTGTGCATCATCTAGTACACGGACAGCATGTACACTCATCAGTCTCCGGCGCTGCTGTTGGACTTGGTTAAGTGAATATTTGATGATCTTAATGAGTGGACCTGAAAGCAAGTGTGACGGGCAGGATCGCCAGAGACTGATAAGTATAAAAATCCACTTATTTTTACTGCCATGTCTTTGCTCTGCTCCATGAATGTGTAATTTTGATACAATCAGTTGTAATCAGTAAGAGATTATGGCCAGCAGAGTAATACACTAGCTGCTAGTAGACCTCCATATTCATGAGCTCTGTATCGCCCTGGCCCCACCATTGATTGGCAGCTTTCTGTATACACTGTGCATAGGCAGAAAGCTGCTAATCGGTGGGTTATACAGAGCTCAGAATTCAGAAAACTGCCATCTCTGCAGCAGATAAATAATTGATTGTGTCAAAACCAAAGCAAAAAGGCAAGTCGGTGCCATCACTGGAATCAGGCTCTCTGACCCTACAGTATGCTGCTTTCAGATGGGGGAGCAAAATTCTGCAAGCAGATGTACTTTCTTTGATAAATAGATACGTTTTGCAGGGGAGGGATAACCCCAGAGGTATGGAGAGCTTGTGTACCCCCATAACTGGCCAATACTGCAGATCACCCACACATATCCGTATTAAAGCTCAATAAACACCACATTATGGCTTCACCATACATATTGAGGTGACCAGATTTATTACTGCACAGTTGTGCTAGAATTGTGGCAGGAGAGGGGTTATAGTAAGAAGACAAACACATTTCTATAAATAAGTTATTTATTATATTTGGAAAATAAAACTTTATTCAGAAATATTTTCAGTGCAGAATGTTAGTCCTACAGCATACACTCTTATAGCAGGTCTTATATGTGCCAGACAAATCACACTCGTCACTTTAAACCGTCATATGGTGAATGACCTGGAAATTATAAGATTGTAGCATTGAGTGACTTTCATACACAAAAAAATAAAATGGAGACCATGCACAGATGGTATTACTCTGTGACTTGGGAGGACGAGGAGCTTAACATTTAGTTTAGTCTTTAATTGTAACCGTCATTACACACCAACTAGATGATATCAGATATTCCCAAACGGCCTAGGCGGATTAGTCAGTGTTTCTACAAGACCAGTGTAGCTGCGTTATTTTTCGGCACACTTTCTTCATAGTAGAGGCTTTGCCATGGTCACCTATGTTCTTAAAAGAGAATTTGTCAGCAGGCTTTTCACTATGTAAGCTCAGGACCGCATGCTGCAGGGGTTAAAAAAGAAACACAGAAAACAACTGCTTCTAGTCAGTCTGTGTGCTATAGTTTACATAAACTAAAGACTATACTACTTGGTAATTACCAATATGGTACCTTCACATGCTGCAATCTCGCCTGGGAATCCTAAAGGCGATATGTCGCCCTGGAGTAATTGGCGTGAAATTGTCTCACAGTTGCAGCGTGTGATTGGGGAATTTTGCGGCGATAAATCACCTCTCGCCTGACTCCTGAGCACTGCTCTGAAATCAGCCTCAATCATGAAGGCGATATTTCCGTGTTGTGGTGTGTGATAGGGCGATAGTGATGGAATCAGCGTCGCCTATGATTTCCCATAGGCGTGCTACAGCGTGCTGTAGTCCACGCCCCGTGTGAACTGATTGGTGGTGGCTACTGTGTTCCAATTGGCTGTCAATTGACACCGCGCCATATATGAAGAGCTGTCCGTCCAGCACCACACAATGGCAATAGCGTCATGTATTAGCCAGCCTTCCAGAACAGGCTGACCAATCGTAATGCTATTGCGTTGTCCAATGAGCTCGTATGGGGCGTGGTGTAAACCACTGTGGCAAGCCTATTTCCTCGCACCGCTGAACATGTACGTCCACATTGCCTTTGGGACTGCAGTGAGTGAATTCCACCGGATTGGTTCCGCTGTGGGTGAGGCGATTTGCGGGGTGACACATCGCCTTTCTTTCAGGGCGAGATTCCAGCGTGTAATACGGCAATCGGAGATCTGAAGCGAGCATGAAAAACATGCACACCCACGTTAGATCGCCTCATATCGCCAGCCGAGATTGGGGCGTGTGAAGGTACCATTACAGGACTACTTTGTCACAAGCAAGGCAGTCCAACACACCCCCTGCTGTGATTGTGCATTAACTGAGATGTCAAATCTCTATAAACAGCCGGGGGTGGGGCAGCTATCTCAGTTAGGGTTTGGACACACTTCCGTGAAACTTGTCCCGAGTGTACTGTGCGGAAAAATTGCATTGCTCCTGGACCAATGTTAAGTAAAGTCGGAGAGCACATTTCAGAGACTGATACGCTTTTTCCGCATCCGATTCTCAGATTGCGAGTCAGTCACAACATGTTGCGATTCTATGCCAGTCACGGACGAGACTCACCAATGCAAGTCTATGGGTCCGAGAAAAAAAACGGATTGCATTCGCACCATCAGAGTCTGATGCGAGTTTTAATTGATACATTACCATTCTGTAGCTCAGACATTTGTACAAAATGGTCCTGTAAAATGATTATACAGTAAATAGCTGCTGAGGAAAAAAACGGATTGCACTCGGACAGCACTCACAAGCCACACTGACCAAAAGTCATATGACACTCGTAAAACTCTCGGATCCGAGAATCGGACAGTTTTTTTCCCTCGGATGTGCGTCCATACCCTAATGCTGTGTTCCTGAATCTAAAGGCTTTGATTGTGACAGAACCGCTGCACCCAGTAATTTAAATTAAACATCATTGGATTCAGAATCTCTTTGTTCACATCATGCTGCTCTCAGATGGGGTAGCAAAACCCTGCTGACAGATTCCCTTTAAACTGGGCCTTCTTGTGGATTTTCTGGAGACCAGACCACAGATCACACAATAGCTGGGTCTACACGGCGACTTAGGTCACATCACAGGTTGTGCACTGTATGCCACTGTTACACTGCAAGTGAATGGGAGGTGTTGTGACCCAGTAGGTACCATCATAAAGGCAGAACCAGTAAGATGTTTAGCAGGTCGCAATGTCACCTTATTAAGTTGCATTCCGTACCTGTGGCCTACACTAGTAATTCTTGCTTTATGAGCAAGGAAAGATTTGTGTAAACACGATGTGGTGTTGCCCAACAATCAGATTCCAGATCCTATTACACACAATTGTGCAATGTGATTGATTATTATGAGTAATACTTTCATTTTTTCTGAGCACCCACCAAGGACGACATCTGCAAGGAGTTTGTATGTTGTCCCTGTGTTTGTTTCCTCCCACACTCCAAAGCCATACTAATAGCGACCTTAGATTGTGAGCCCCAATGGGGACAGTGTTACTGGTGTATGTAAAGCGCTGTGGAACCGACTGCGCTATATCAGTGAATGATTATTATTAACATCATCTAATACTCTACACATGTATAGTACCAAGTATACAATACTACTTGATAGTTATTGCAGACTAAGGGTGCCTTCACACTGCGGCAGCGTCCGGTCCGGGGTGTCAGGAGTGACAGCCTGGACCGGAGTTTTGCTGCATAGAATACTATCGGGCTGCACGGAGCTGGATCGCGCCGGGTGGCAATTATCTGCCATCCGGCTGCTAGCTCGCCGGATGAATCCTGCAGAAGTGGGGATTTGTCTGCTGACTCCAAAAACGGTGCATGCAACGTTTTTGGAGTCGGCAGACAATTCCCCACTACTCTAGGATACATCCGGCGAGCTAGCAGCCGGATGGCAGATAATTGCCACCCGGCGCGATCCAGCTCCGTGCAGCCCGATAGTATTCTATGCAGCAAAACTCCGGTCCAGGCTGTCACTCCTGACAGCCCCGGACCGGACGCTGCCGCAGTGTGAACCCAGCCTAAGTAACCACAAGATGGCGCCCTGCTCCACCATATATCATGAGGCTTATTTTACTGCAGAGTAAGGCTGTGTTTAGTTTTAATACACTATCAAAAAAAAGCAAAGTGGACTTCTTTTTATGCAGTTGAATTTTTTTTTTAAGCGCTCAGTTTTGTTTTTTATAGTTTTAATTATATGGAATGTAGTTTTTTTTTTTTTTTTTTTTCATGGCAAAAATCTGGAAAAACAAAAACCCCAAAAAAGCTACAGTATGTGGCTGTAGTTTGTACACAGAAACTGCACCAGAGAACTGCTGACGCTCCATCCATCACTCATCATAAAGTGAGGGGAAAAAAGTGATTATTATAGGAGTGGTGTTCTCAATGTGGATACTGTCACAGGACACGCATCAAAGGATTGTGTGGACATGACCAGCCATTATCCCTATTATAAACCCGTACTCTGACGCAACACTCTATTTAGTTCAATAAAATTATAAATTATATATTATATATATATATATATATATATATATATATATATATATATATATAATATATATATATATATAGTTCTATGTATTCTTCTATTATATATTCTATGACAGTGCAAGTAAATCCCGGCAGTCACACTGGATCTAGGTTCTTGCCATCTTTGGCTTATACTGTATTTTTATGAAGGCTTTGGATTAATATATTTTTTATATTTGATAGTAAATAGATATTCTTAGAACACAGCACCATTAATGCTGAAAATGCAAAGTTTAGTATTTAGTCCACCTGTAATTGATAATTACATTCTGCCAAGAGGCTTGATCCATGGTGCAGTTAGTCCATAGCAACCATGAATATTAAAAGCCTAGTTTTAAGTAAAACTTGAATTATTGCTGTGATTAGTGTCTCAGCCTGCAGTGCAGAGTGTAGGGGACAGTGTACTGTGAGCAGCACCTCTACCGCACTCCAGGGGGCAGTGTACTGTGAGCAGCACCTCTACCGCACTCCAGGGGGCAGTGTACTGTGAGCAGCACCTCTACTGCACTCCAGGGGGCAGTGTTATCCAGGTTTGTGCACCAGCCTGCAGCACCCACAGCCCCACTATGTGCAGAGTACACCTTCTCCACTATTCCTATAGCAAGTGATAGAATATTTCAGGTCTACTCACCATCAAACCTAAGGTAGTGAGGAGCTCCTCCAATTACAACATAAACACTCAAGAACTGCATTTTCACACCAGATCCTATTCGGTAACCTAAATGTTCCTATTGAAAAGGAGTTGTCCCATCGTTACATATCATTCATGTTTGCAATTTACTTGTTAATTCTTCACTGGACTTTTTTTCTATAACATTTACTTGTGAGGTCACCTTGTGTTCAGCATATGGGGCATGTCCACCCTTTGCTGGTGGTCACACATGCTCCGTTACTCTCCCTGTAGCCTGTCCTATACATAGTGATCCCCAATTTACGGAAAAGCATCCAGTAGTAATGGATTTCTGCTCTACTTGTCAGAGAGGGAGCATGGAAGTATAGCAGATAAGATACCTTCTGCTACAGAAGAAGGGGCTATACTGCCAGAAGGAGAAGAAGACATATTCTGCTTAGTGCCCGCCCTCAGCAGTACTTATGGGAAACCATCAATGATGGAACACTAATCCTAATTTTTTTGTAGAAATAATAAATAGGAGCCAGAAGTGTCTTCAGAAAATGTTCTTACAAGGAATAGTACATGTGCAATGTCTGGGCTCTGCTCTTAGACTAGTAATAATAATGGCCTGGTCCTGTGTTACAGAATATTGCTGCTGTTGGTATCTACATAGTGCATTATTTTATCAGACCTGCTCGTTGTGTGTGTTTCACACTTACGCTTCTTATTCTAACATACAGAAGTCTATTAAAACCCAAGCCGTATGGTAGTAAATCACTGGAAAGGTTTAGTGTCACACATTAAGGCAGAAGATGGCAGGATTGCGGTGTCAGTGCGGCTCGTCCTTCTTTTCCTGCTTTTCTTTCAGCTTGTATTCGTCCAGAATGACATGACTGGTTTCTTTTGCAGTTTTCTTCACTATTGCTTTGATACCCAAGTGGTCAATATTAAGTGCAGTCACCCCGACATTGATTGCTGAATTTACTGCATTGTCGGTGGCGTGACCAGCGTCTTTTCCATATCTGCCAAAAAAAAAAAAATTAGATCAATATATTCATTGAAAATAGATCAAGATGAAAATGATATAATTTATGCAATTATTGTGCCAGGATAAGTGCTCCAGATGACGTACAATACACATGTAGGTGCTTAAATGCCGCCATAGAGGGAGAGATCAGTCTAATGTGTGCTTGATTATGGGAAAATGCCTGATCGGAGAGTGATTGTTTAGGTTCTGGTACTAGACTTCCTGGAATAATAATTGAATATTTGGGAAGATATAAACAATTTTGGATTCAATGTTCAATTGAAAGCTTGATTGAAAATCTAACTATCCAAATTACCTGGAATTAACAGAATTAAAGAGGTTGTTCTCCAGGCATGAAATAAGCAAGTTAGTTTGTTAGTTCCTACCCAAGAGATGTGGGATAGCCTAATAATCACTAGGGGTCAGACCACTGAACCCCCAGTGATCACGATAATGGGTGCAATTACAGGTTTGTCAAGGCAGGGTCGAAAAGTATCAGAAAAATATATAGAAAACCCAAAAACCAACAAACTTTATTACAAATATTAAAAAACTAGTTCAAAATATACATTGATGATACGAGACCGGTATATACACACGGTACCTATATGCACAGGGACAATTAGAAAAAGGGGACACCCTAAGTCACCTCCCTCCTGTCCTCTACCTGGCAGCGGAGGTAGGTAAACAATAATGGTGTCCCCACTCCTCGCTGACTCACCCTACTGTTTGTAGTAAAGTTTGTTGGTTTTAGGGTTTTCTATATAATTTTCAATTAAAGGTTTGGCCATGCCAAGGGTACGCCTGTACTTGGTTTGGTCAGTCAGTCTCATTAAAGATTTATCACCAATAAAAAAAGAGCGAACCAGCAGGATTTAGGGCTATAAAGTGAAGCCAGTGCCTTACATGCTCTGGGATACTGAATGCAATCATATCTTTATTTGAATGATTACATATTTGATTGCAGAGAAAAGTGTCATAAAACTACTGGAAAACAGGACAGCAGAGCAGATGATTGATGTGTGCAGCACTGTGTCACTATTTGGGGTTGTTGCTTTTTCCTCTGTGGGCATGCCTTTCTTCTGTAAGCCAATCCCTCCCTCCTCACTTTCATCTGTACTTTTAGTTTTGTTAGGCACCCTGTGACTGGAGCATAGCAACAGTGCGCAGGAGCCGGAAACTGAAAAAGATGAGGGAGGGGGGCAGGGTTTGGCTTACAGCCGAAAGGAATGCCCACAGAGGAGGAAAAAAAAAACCAAACAAACACATAGTGGCACAGTTCTGCACACATCAATCATCTGCTGCCCTGTTTTCCGGGAGTTTTGACACTTTTCTCTGCAATCATACATGGAATCGTTCAAGTAGAGATACGATTGTATTCAGTATCCCAGGCCCTATAAGGCACCAGCTTCACTTTATAGCCCTAAATCCTACTGGTTGTTTCCCTTTAAAATCAATACATCATGTCAAACTCAAATCCATCAGCAGCTTGTTATCAATAGTTTCAAGATCAAATCTATTTTTTTTATTAATTTCTCAGAAAAACGCAGGTAATGAAAAATCTGTTTGACTGTATAGGCAATGATAACGCTGAAGATCTCTGTACAATGGGATTGATTTAGTTGTCCTCAGTACATTTAAGTGAAATTAGGGAATGTAGAGGTTATCTGCATGTGGAACATTTATGCATATTGCCAGGATATTTCGTGACTATCCAATTTATACCTAAATCTATATTGAGAACATGTGGTATATGCACCAATTCATTTATTTTTAATTAAAACTCTGAACATTTTTCTAACTGAGGCAGAAATGGAAAGAGCCGCTCATCAGCAGCCACCTATCCAATCCTGAAACGTGCATCGGGGTTCCTGGCAGTGGGAGTCCATCAGACATTCACGGGATTATCCTGACAAATTGCTATAACAGTCTCAGGTGGAAATAACCCTATAACTACAGGAATAATAAATATACTAAAAAAAGAAAAAAAAAATCCCCAAGATAATAATTTAAAGAATATAATATTTAAAAAGAAAAAGTGAAAATCATTGATGATTGAAGAAAAGAAGAACGAACAAATGGTAATCACTTAAGGTTTTGTAGCCGGAGGTTCATCCACACTGAGGCCCCTATATCTAGAATGGAAACATTAGTCTGGTTATAGGTACAGATAATAATGATGCATGTTGGATTCATTTTAGATAAAAGCTCAGAAAATATCTTAACATGCTGGGGTGTTGTGACATTTGGGTAATAGCAGAAATCAAAGTATAAAGTTCTAACTATTAGTTATTCGGCTCTACGTGTATATATTTTTCACTGAATGGGCTAATAGTAGTAAAGCATTAACCCCTCCCCACTTAATTATGTATTGCATCATGGAGCAAAATGTGGGTGTATGGAGTGGTCTGCACACAGGGTAGGTGCCGGCTGTGATATGCAGCTGGCATCTGCCTCTAAAGGGTCCCGTCACACTTGGCAACGTTCCAGCGATCCTGACCTCAATACGACCTGGTAAGGATCACTGAAGTGTCGCTACGTGGTTGCTGGTGAGATGTCAAACGGTCAGATCTACTCAACGACGCAGCAACGATACAGCGACCTGTATAACGACCTCTGTGGTCATTGGGACCCTGTCACACAGCAGCTTGTCTGACGACTCAGACCTACGTGCCTGAGTTCCAAGTCGCCAACGAGGTCGTTAAGGCATCAAACACATTTATGCATGCTGCCCAGCGGGAACCCGACGATCAAAAGATGGTCAAGGCCATTCCGACAGGATCGGTGATCTCTCAGCGGGGGCCCGGTCGCTGCTGCGGGTCACACATAGAGAGATCGCTGCTGAGGTCGCTGTTGCATCACAAAACGTGTGAATTCACGTTCATTGCCAGCTGTATTAAATTTGTGTGATCCTGTAGGGATGTCAATTTGGGCACCCATCACCTCCAATGCTAAAATTATCTAAACCACCAATCAAGTTGCTGCAAAGGAAAAAAGTGTAAGTGCAAACATCGGCAAGTTTTTGTTCGCCGTAACACTCCCCCCTCCTTTCCCACCTCAACGATAAAAAAAAAAAAAAAAAAAAAAGAAAGAAAAACCGCTTTGGACATAAAGATCAAAGCCAGCCAAGCACAGTCCCATTGACAGATAAATAAACAGTGCTGGCGCTTGGACACAAGTTCATTTTTTTTCTTTCAAAGTTACAAATTTAAGCCATTGTTATGGTAAAATGAATGAGGTAAAAAACAGTCCCCTGCCTAAATGCAAAATGTCAGAGTTGCATTTTTTACATCATTCTACAATTGGTTTCTTGTTTCACGCAGCATTGTATGGTAAAGAGAATGACGTAATTCAAACAAACCCTGAAATGGCTATGTCAACGGAAACATTTATGGTTCTTCATAAAAACTAATAAAACAAAGATTGACCATGTACGGAAGGGGATAAATCCATATGATAAAAAATAAACACCGTAGACCCAATGAATCTCTTATCTCCAGCAGTCTAATGGCAAAACAGATATTCAGACTTACTTGTATTTGACCGTGTGCACAGTCTCTGAGGCCACACTTTTCGTGACGTTCTTCGCAGCGTACTCCAGACCCTGCCAAACCGTTGCAAATCCTTAAAAGAGAAGAAAAAAAAATTATATCTGTGGGAGGTGGATCAACATAATCAGAGATAATCTCTTTATAGCCATGTACACACCTTGAACTCCACTGGCTGCTACCACCATTGCGCCATCCAATGGAGATTTCCCATCTTTGTCTTTCTTCAGAGACTCTGGAAGAAGTTTGCTGCCATGTTTCTTCACGTGTGGCCCCAACTCTCTCCCAACACAACTTGCAACAGCACAGACCCCATCCACTAGGACAATGAACCTCTGTTAGTCATGGTTATTTGCAAGAAAACAAGGCAAACTTGCCAGTAAAGCAGGCATAAATTTCTACCAAATGACCCCTCTGCTTTCAAGAAAGTACCCATAAGGCCATTACCAAGGATCCATTTACCACCAAGGGTATGGGGCCTATGAATAGAGGGCACAAGAGTTGTGGTTGCACCTTATCCCTGGAGCCTAGAATGTGGGCCAAAAAATGCCCGTTTGGCATTGAGATCAATTCAGGTAAAGGGGTTCTCTGAGAATGTGATAAAATATAGCCACCGTCACATATTTCACACTGCAACCTGTCCTAAAAATGAACAGGACACATCCTGAAGAAACACTGCTCGAGACACCTGTCTCATCCATCAGAGGAACAGCAGGAAGACCACCAGGCCAATATGGGGCTTGTGAGTGGGGGTCTAGCGCCAGCTTCAAACCTCCCCGCTTGTCATTTCACTTTGAACTGTATGAGCATCACAGATATGGATGACTATGGGGGAAGGGGGGTGCATTTTACCATATGGAGAACTATATGCTGCTTATTATAC
Organism: Allobates femoralis; assembly: GCA_033576535.1. Taxonomy (NCBI): domain Eukaryota; kingdom Metazoa; phylum Chordata; class Amphibia; order Anura; family Aromobatidae; genus Allobates; species Allobates femoralis. The sequence continues at coordinate 669,671,082 of JARQOC010000002.1, read as the reverse complement.
GAAGGACTATGAATGACCCATTATACTATATGGAAGGCTATGTGGGGGCATTATAATATTTGCAGGCCTATGCTGAGGTCATTATACTATTTGAAGGGCCATGTGGAGGCCAGTACACGATTTGGAGTGCTATATGGGGGCCATTATACAGGGTGAAGAGGTGTAGATTGTAGAATGTAAGACTATTAGATTTTAAGCTCTTCTGAGCAGGCCTGTCATTATTTCATTTTAATTGTTGCATTTTTAGATAACTTTTACTTATGACTGTTTGTATATGAACCTCTGAAGTGTAAAGCACTGCGGAATATGTTGGCGCTATATAAAGATTATTATTATTAATATGTAGAGGCCATTATACTGTATGAAGGCCCATTATACTGCATTGAGGACTGTGTGCAGGTCACAGGGATCATATTGTATTGGGGTCAACATACTTTGCCAGGATAGTTGAGGGGGGTTCAGTAGGGTCATCATACTGTGTGTGGAGGGTACCGTGGAGGAATTTATTGTAAGGGTATCATACAGTGATTGCGGGGCACTTTTGTTGGCATCATACTTTATATGTGCAACATGAAAGGAGAATCTAGGGGCTTCAAAGTTGTGAAATATGCTCCAATGTGACACAGCCAAACATGTTCTTTCTCCAGGAAGGTGGGGGGGTGGGTTATAGAAATTTTGATATGGGGCCCCGTGATTTCTATGTACGTCCCCGGCTGTATCAGAGTAAAGAAAAAGGGTAAAAAATAAAGATCCTTGGCAATCTGTACACAGAGAGTGAGCATACAGTAGGACTGAAGCTGGGAAAAAAAAATAAATAAATAACCATTGTGCACAACTTAAGGGAACCAACCACCAGGACTTAGTGCTATGCAGCAGGTGATTGACATGTGCAGCATCACATCATTTTATTTTTTTTTCATTTTTTCCCCTGTGGGCTTGCCTTTTGGCTGCATGCCGAACTTCCCCCTGCTTCCACTCATCCAACCTTTCATTTTAGCTTCACAAAGGGAGGGATGGAGGATTCGACTTACAGCAGAAAGACAAGCCCACACGGGAGCAATAAGAAAAAACAAAACAAATAGTGATGTCATGCTGCACACGTCAATCACCTGCTGTATAGCACTAAAATCTGGTGGTTGGTTTCCTTTCGGTGAAGTTGTTTTTTCCTCCTGTTACAGCCAAGTTTTGTGAGCAGATAAAAGTATATTTATTCAGGACGCCGCTTCTCTGAAGGTTGGAACAAATCTGGAGCTGCGATTCTCAGGATGCAATCTGTCCTGACAGCTACTAGGATGAAAGCAACAACAGTGATGAAAGGATGTCCGGAACTTCGTGAGTGGGCTAAAATCTTCACATTTATTTCAGGAACATAAATACAGACAGAACGACTTAGCCAGCAAAGCCGATGCGTTTCAAGCAGTAGGTCTTAATCATGGTTGACATGGTGAGCAAAAAGAAAATTATAATATCCTGTCTATATTTATGTTCCTGAAATAAATGTTAATATTTTATTCCCCCACCCCACAAAGTGCCAGATCTGTTCAATGCTATTGTTTGACAAGTGACTAGGATGGGTTGCAGCTTGAAATATGTGATGACAGCCATCATTCTCAGAGAACCACTTTAAAAAAAAACCTGTTAGAGATTTAGCATTGTGGCACATGAGCTTAAAAGGTGTACAAATTATAAGGTTTACCCTTTCTATTCACCGTGCAAACAAATGAATTTTTAGGCCTCATGCACACGTTGAGTATTTGGAGAGTGTTTTACCTCAGTATTTGTAGCCAAAACCAGGAGTCGATGATAAATACAGAAGTGGTGACGTGTTGCCATTATACCACGAGCACATGATGAGTGTTTTTTACCTCAGGATTTGTAGCTAAAACCATAAATGGTGCCCGTGTTTCGATTATACTTTCCCTCCAGTTGTTCCACTCCTAATTTTGGTTTACAAATCCTGAGGTAAAAAAAAAACCTTAAAAATATTCAAAGTGTGCATGTAGCCTTAAAGAAAGTCACCAGAGTATTTTAAACCTTTACCTAGAAATTGGCTGACTTTCACTGCTCCGCCGGTGGCTTGCTTGGCTACGTTAAGTCCTTTGGCCACTGTGGGATTGACCTCCAGCGGTTTATCTTCAGGCTGTATGTGCTCTCTTAATTTGGTAGCACCTTTGTGAATGGCTTTTTCAGTAAATTCTGCTCCTTTAACCAGACCCCAACTCAGCCAAGAAGCTCCTAGATAACGAAAATAAAATATTAAAGACATGCAACCTTATCAACACCATTTTATGGTTCAATATCAATAATACCAAAATGTATAGTAATAGTCATTACAAACTTTTTAAATTCTCATTTCCACCTGGGGATGGGGGGGGGGGGCTTAGTCTCAAAAATTAATAGTTTATACCCTTGGATTAGACTGATGTGGGTTAAAGTGATTTTGCAATGTAGAGCATAAAATATATAGTAAGAAGTTCAATAGGGTGTGCCTTCTTTGATGGCGCTCATAGGAAACAATAACATTTAAAGGGAATCTGTCAGCAGGATTTTGCTATGTAAGCTGAGGGCAGCTTGCTGTAAGCGTCGTTACAACAATAAATGCAACAGTGGTTCCCTTTACTGTATGCCTGCTATTCTTTATGTAATCTAAAGGGTTTATTACCTTGTGATTAACATTGATACATACAGCTGAGTCAAAGTACAAAGTGAACAGGGCTGTGAGACCGTGTTCACACCACCGAAAGATTAAATCACAGAAAAAAACAAAAACAAAAAAAGTATAACATCTTGCTTTTTTTATATACAAGATCAGGTTATAAATAAGGTAGGTTAGGGACCGTTCTGATATGGGTCACCTTGACGGTGGTAGAACTGCTTAGTTAATACGTTTTTTGCCAAAAAATGTATATAAAGTACCCTGTTAACACTGTTCTCACTAGCACTTGCTTACTTTTAGTTTTTATAGCAGAGTATCTTTAGACGGTGTTATACTGTTTTTCTGTGATTTAGTCTTTGATTAAACATTGCAAGACCAAAAACTCCTGTACAAGGCAGTCCAACACTCTCCCTGCTGTGATTGACACCTTAGTCAATGCACAATCTCTACTGAGACCCTGATGTGGGCGGGGGAAGCTCTCACAGCTCTGTTTGCCTATATTATATTGCTGTCAGATGAGGTAACAAAATCCCCTTTAATGCATTAAATTGTATTGTTATCACATAGGACTATGTCTCCTGTGTGGGTGGTGGCTAATCGTCCATCAGAGTTACAACCAGCTAGCTCCTAATCAGATATACAAATGGCAAAGCATTCACAGCAGACATGCTCATCATCTTCACTTTTTTGGCATACACCATCATTATACAGAGAATAAAGTGCAAGTGTCACAATTCTACCCCTTGTCACAGCTGGGGCTTGGAGTGAAGATATGGGATTGAAAACGCCCATTTTTTATTTGCATCCAAGGGAAGTTGGTGCTGATCTGTGCATAATTAAAGCCGGTTTCAGGACTGAACTGGGCAGATGCCACCTCTGCAGTCTGTACACAATCACCAGAGCAGCAGTAGAGACAGGAGGAAGGAGGAGGAGGATGGCTATTTCATTTTACTATTGCCATTTGTAGACAATAAATACAGATCTGGTGCCACTTGTTGTCATAAAACAAAGTCCTTTAAAGATTCAGGTCATAAAAACATACATTTACAAGGTGGTCCCGCCGGACACGTTTCGAAACAAAGAGTTTCCTTATGCTGCTTTCACATTGGCATCAGTGTGCATCCGTGACAAGCAGGATACCCACTGATCAGTTTTCGGCACCACTGTCTTTCAATGGAACAGGAAAACACTTCCACGGGCATCCTGTTGTCACAGTTTTGGATCCTTGTGGATCTGCGGCAAAACATGTCACTGGATCTCTATCCATTTTCTATTGAATAAGGCCGGCTTCACACCACGGTGTGATCAGGTCCTGGGCTGTCTGGTCCAAACCTGACAGCCCCGGACCAGATTTTGACATAATACAGCCCTATGGGGCCAGATGGAACCGGATGGCAGCTATGTGAGGATCCGAGTGAATTCGGATTTTCCTCCCGGACACAAATGTTGCTTGCAACGTTTGTGTCCAGGGCGAAAATCTGCCCAAATTGGATCCAGGGCGATCCAGCGCTCCCTAACATGGAAGTCTATGGCGCCAAATCGCCCTGGTCCGACAAAAACATCGGAACTGGACACCAGCTGCTGAAGTTTAGCATCACCAGCTGTCCCCTGCAGAGATTTCAGGACCCCGGGATCTTGAAATTGCAGCAGTTGCCATCAGCTGAATCCGGCTGCAAACCAGTTCTGTTTGCAAATTGGGTCCGGGGCTGTCCGAATCACATTGGACTTGATTACAACGTGGTGTGAAACTGGCCTAGTTCCATCCGTTTTGTGTGCCAAACCAGGATTGTCTCCAAAACTCAGAACAGGTGTCAATCTTTCAATTATAGTTTTATCTGTGAGTTCCTCTCCTGGTTTTGACACACAAACCGAATTGAACCTGATCAGGAAAAAAAAACTGCAGTGTGAAACCAGCCTAAGGCCGGCTTCACACTGCGGTCAGGTCCGATCCGATTTTCACCCCATGCAGCCCTATGGGGCTGGATGGAGCCGGGTGGCAACTCTCTGCCATCCGGTTTCCATGTGTCCGGAAGAAAATTTTCTCCGGACACAAAATCGGAGCATGCTGTATTTTTGTGTCCGGGGAGAAAAATCTCTCCAAATCGGATCGTCCCAGACTCTCCCGGATCTGGGAACCGGACACCTGCGGCTGAAGTTCAGCATGAGCTACCCTGAACCTCAGCACCAGGGAGCTGTCCCCCTGTGAAGCGGTTCAGCACTTCTTCGCAGGAGACAGCTGAGCTCTGCAGCATCTGGCTGCACACCAGACCGGAGGGCATATTTGCCCTCAGGTTCGGTGTACAGATCCGGTCCAGGGCTGTCAGGTTCACCCCTGACAGCCCCGGATCAGACCTGACCGCAGTGTAAAGCCAGCCTAAGTAAATTGCAAAGTTGCCTGTTTATTAACAGACATTTGTACCCCATTTAGCAAGATGAGACTATGTGGCAGGTTGAGGGTGGTTCTGTGCACCTGTGTCTGCAGTGTATAATGGGGTCTGACTACATCCTGCCAAGTGCATTGTTTGATTTCATTTGGCTGCAATCGATGAGTTGTCTGAACACTGCCTTATTCTATCTTCTTCTTTATTAGTTTTTTAACAATTTTGATAGGACTCGTAAGCGTGAGGATCCGTGACGGGGATTACGAGCTTAACGTGTCTTGGCCAATGCATCAACCAATGCCTCACATCAAAAACTTTTTATCAAAAAAAATTTTTTTTTGCACTTTATCTTGTTGCGGGGTGTGGCTGGGCCCCATAGGTTGTCATTCATCAAGTGGTGTGGATGCATCGTCTGGCTTCCCATTTGGTCTGGTGGCAGGGACCAGTGGGTGGCATACAGACACTCGGCACCACTGACATCAGTGTGAATGGCGTTCTATGTGCAGATCATCTCGTGCATAGTAAAACCACCTCCCCCATTTGTGGCAGGTTGAGGGTGGTTCTGTGCACCTGTGTCTGCAGTGTATAATGGGGTCTGACTACATCCTGCCAAGTGCATTGTTTGATTTCATTTGGCTGCAATCGGTGAGTTGTCTGAACACTGCCTTATTCTATCTGCTTCTTTATTATTTTTTTTTAACAAGATGAGACTAACCCTTTAAAGCCCAATTTGTAACTGCACACAAATGTAATACCAATATAAAAGATTGAGCAGCACCTCTAATAGGTGTGAACAGGTCCCCGCTAAAAATACTATATAAATTACAAAAATATCCAGCAGTACTCTGAAAAGCTAAAATATGCAAACATCAAATGAGGGAATTGTGGTACTGCATTAATGTTATTGGACCTATGTTTGAAAAAAAATGAGATACTAAGCGTCTGTATTGGCCAATCCATGTGAGCCCCGATAGTCAACAACAAAGCGTATTTCTTTATCGGGGCCCTATCTTGACTTACATAAATGCATAGGAATGGCTCCCTTGTATGGGTCATGAAGATGACTGACCGGTCCATTTATGTACAGTTTATCCCATTGCTCTGCAGTGAGGCCGTGTACTCGTACAGACCAGTGTCATGGGAAGATGGAACACAGGTATGAAATCCAGGACCAGGGCCGGCGTCAGCACCAGGCGTACCCGGGCAAGTGCCGGGGCCCGACGGCTTGGAGGGGGCCCACCGGGCCCCTGAGGGCTAGGGTCACACTTGTGTTGTGACCCTAGCCTGACGCAAGTATTGTCTGCTGCAGCGCAGAGCGTTTAACGCTATGCGCTGCCAGCAACTGAGCCCATAGAAACCCGCAGTTTACATTGACAACCATTGGTTGTCACGGTAAACGTCGGGTTTCTATGGGCTGCCTCCAGCGCATAGCAGCGTTGCAACATACAATACTTGCATAAGGCTAGGGTCACAATGCAAGTGTGACCCTAGCCTCAGGGGCCCCTGAGCACTGCCCCCACAGCCAGAGCCATATCCAGGGGGCAGCTGGGGGGTCATTTTCAGGCTCCTGCAGGCTGCAGCACCGGAGGTCTCCCTCTTCCCCCCTCCACGGGAGCCGACAGAGCTGCACACACTCTGTGCTTACAGGACCTGCGATGATGTCACATGGAGGGGAGGAGTCAGGGGTCTCATGATCAGCTCCTCAGTGAGTGTATCCAGGACTGTGCTGGCCATCAATGATGCTCAAATAAGGTGAAGTTTGTGTGTGGTCAGGAGGCATTTACAGTGTGAATGTAGCAGAGGTGAGTGTGTACTAGGTGTATGGCAATTAGGTGAAGGTTATGTGTGGGGTCAGGAGGGATTTACAGTGTGAATGTAGCAGAGGCGAGTGTGTACGAGGTGTACGGAGCAGAGCCGTGTGTGTACGAGGTGTACGGAGCAGAGCCGTGTGTGTACGAGGTGTACGGAGCAGAGCCGTGTGTGTACGAGGTGTACGGAGCAGAGCCGTGTGTGTACGAGGTGTACGGAGCAGAGCAGTGTGTGTACGAGGTGTACGGAGCAGAGCCGTGTGTGTACGAGGTGTACGGAGCAGAGCCGTGTGTGTACGAGGTGTACGGAGCAGAGCAGAGTGTGTACGAGGTGTACGGAGCAGAGCCGAGTGTGTACGAGGTGTACGGAGCAGAGCCGAGTGTGTACGAGGTGTACGGAGCAGAGCCGTGTGTGTACGAGGTGTACGGAGCAGAGCCGTGTGTGTACGAGGTGTACGGAGCAGAGCCGTGTGTGTACGAGGTGTACGGAGCAGAGCCGTGTGTGTACGAGGTGTACGGAGCAGAGCCGTGTGTGTACGAGGTGTACGGAGCAGAGCCGTGTGTGTGTACGAGGTGTACGGAGCAGAGCCTTGTGTGTACGAGGTGTACGGAGCAGAGCCTTGTGTGTACGAGGTGTACGGAGCAGAGCCGTGTGTGTACGAGGTGTACGGAGCAGAGCCGTGTGTGTACGAGGTGTACGGAGCAGAGCCGTGTGTGTACGAGGTGTACGGAGCAGAGCCGAGTGTGTACGAGGTGTACGGAGCAGAGCCGTGTGTGTACGAGGTGTACGGAGCAGAGCCGTGTGTGTACGAGGTGTACGGAGCAGAGCCGTGTGTGTACGAGGTGTACGGAGCAGAGCCGTGTGTGTACAAGGTGTACGGAGCAGAGCCGAGTGTGTACGAGGTGTACGGAGCAGAGCCGAGTGTGTACGAGGTGTACGGAGCAGAGCCGAGTGTGTACGAGGTGTACGGAGCAGAGCCGAGTGTGTACGAGGTGTACGGAGCAGAGCCGAGTGTGTACGAGGTGTACGGAGCAGAGCCGTGTGTACGAGGTGTACGGAGCAGAGCCGTGTGTGTACGAGGTGTACGGAGCAGAGCCGTGTGTGTACGAGGTGTACGGAGCAGAGCCGCGTGTGTACGAGGTGTACGGAGCAGAGCCGCGTGTGTACGAGGTGTACGTAGCAGAGCCGCGTGTGTACGAAGTGTACGGAGCGGAGCCGTGTGTGTACGAGGTGTACGGAGCAGAGCCGAGTGTGTATGAGGTGTATGGAGCGGAGCCGAGTGTGTACGAGGTGTATGGAGCGGAGCCGCGTGTGTACGAAGTATGTGTACCAGTGGTAGCCCCCCGCGGATTCCGCTCCTATAGTCCCAGCCACCTTTGCCAGCAGCATTCTTCTCCATAGTCTCTTCTGCCGCTGTCTGCATTCTGCAGCTCAGCATGGAGGGGCACGATGTCATCACTGTGCTGATATGTGCAGAGCGACCGGAGGAGACCGAGCAGCGAGAAGAAAGGTGAGGAGAAAGAGAGATCCAGACGGCCAGACACTCCGCTTGGCTGCGGTGCCACCATATGGCAGTGCGGCTCCATTGAGCTGCTTGCATTATTTGTGTGCTTCAGGATGCTTGTGTATATACCAAGCATCCTCAGACGCACAAAAATGCAACATTTTGCATTTGAAGGGTATTTTTAAAAGGCGCAAGGGAACGCAATCGCATTTTAGCCCGCTCCTAACAATGTGTAATATACTCACTGTCAGAAACAGCTCTTGCTGGTTTCAGCAGTCACTGTTCCTGTAAGGCTGCCTTTACATAGGAGTTTTTTTTAAAATGTGGCAGTTGCGGTAAAAAAAAACCTGCATCTGCCGCATTTTCCGTCTAGCGGCTGCACTTGCTACACGTTTGCGGCAAGCCCCATGCATTGTCTATGGGGCTTGCGGTAAGTGTGCGGCAATATATATATATATATATATATATATATATATATATATATATATATATATATATATATATATATATATATATATATTATATATATAGAAACCTGGAGCCGGCCCTGTCCAGGACATTTGTCCAGATGTTTATTTACTTCTCTTATGAAGAATCATACATCCACACGTCATTGCTCGGTTATCTTTACCTTGGAGAATCCCCTGGGCGACCTTCTCACTCCATGGAGGCAGCTCTTCCTTCTCTTTTGGTGTCGGCTCCGGCTCGGGTATAGAGATCACGTGTATTGTCTGAGTCAGGTCTATGACTTCACCTGATGCTTCACTGGGCTTCAATGGGAAAGACAATGCACAATCCAGTAAATCTCACCATGAGCCAAGATAGTTGTTCTGTCTGTATAATATTTATTTTTTACAATATTTCATATATAAAGTCACTTCCATTTGGGTTTCTTAGCGGCTGATGCTCCATGGATAGCACAGCTCACTATGAAGGATCCATAATCAATGCATTAATACTCTCCTAGAAGTACCAGAACTACTGGCCACAAATCAACTAATGAGTAAGCCCTATCCTCAATATAACATACAGGAGTGGCTTGGCCATATAATACTGGTTTCTGGGGAAAGATTAAAGTTTCGGATAAGCCCGCTAATGTAATTAACTTCTACGTCCAGCAATAAGTAAAAAATACACATATTTCTGTCCTAACAGCTGTGAAATCAGGGACGTAGACTTCTATTCTTCTACCAGCTTGGAAGCTGCCCAGATTACACCATGTGAGGTTTGGAAACATTTTGGTACAAAGACAACACTGTCCCGATTGGAGGCGCATTGAATAATTTAGAACAAAGGCAATGGCCGCGCTCCAAGATGTATTTGTCTGTTTAATAAGAGACAACTGACAGTACTTGTTCCTGCAATGATTCCAGAGAAATCTAAAAGGAAAAATCTAAAATGGTCAGTGTCACTTTTACAAATATCACCTACATTAGGATCACCATCTAAAGTGGATCTGTCATCCGACTATGTGACCATACATAAAGTCAGCATAACATCGGGGAGGGTTGTCTGCCCTTTTATCCAAAAATCGCACAAAGTGTCACTTAGGCTGGCTTCACACAACGGTGTGATCTGGTCTGGGGCTGTCTGATGTGGATCCCCGGACCAGACCAGCCCCGGCCCGGATCTGTAAACCGAACCAGAAGGCAAATGTGCCCTACGGTCCAGTTTTCAGCCGGCTTGCAAAGATTGCGACTGCAAGCAACGTTTGTGTCCGGGAGGAAAATCCGAATTCACCCGGATCCTCCCGGACAGATGGAAACCGGACGGCAGATAGCTGCTATTCGGCCCCTTAGGGCTGTATTATGTAAAAATCGGGTCCGGGGCTGTCCGGTTTAGACTGGACAGCCCCGGACCAGATCATGCCGTGGTGTGAACCTGGCCTTAGCCAATAGATGTAATCAGGGCAAAGGAAGAGTTACGAGTCTAGAGTAGAGATGAGAAAATCAATTCAGGGGGTCTCTAGTCTAGAGTTCAGGTCATTGGCACATGGATGAGAGGCCCATAAATCTCTCACCTTTCAGCGTCCCTGACCCAACATTTGATTAATCATCACTTGTCATATCTTTAAGCTCATAAAGAGCTGGATATTGACTCAAAGGGCCACTCAATATGGTTCTTATGGTGGTCTCCTCAAAGAGCCACCCCATGGCTAGGTCCTTCCCTGGAGGGATATCTGGCTAGTCCTGTGTTGAGACTCCTAAACGAGGCTCCACAGACTTTATTTGCATAAATGAATGTGAGGAGACACAGATTAGATATTAAAAAAAAATATTTTTGACAGTGAGGGTGATCAGTGAGTGGAACAGGCGGCCACAAGAGGTGGCGAGTCTTCAATGGAAGTCTACACAAAGAGGCTGGACAGGCATCTGTGTGGGATGATTTAGTGAATCCTGCTTTGAGCAGGGGATTGGACCAGATGACCCAGGAAGTCCATTCCAACTCTACCATTGTGCAAAGTGATGCACACATGACGTGGCACCATTCCTGCCTAATTAGAAGCAGTGCAAGCGACACCGGAAGGTAAGAGTTCAACGGGACTCTAGTCTTGCTGCCAGGTGCCACTGGAGCCCCTCCCAAATTGATCTGCTCATCTCTAGTCTAGTGTAATCATAAGTGGAAAGTGTCTGCTGCCCTGATATCATAGGAGTATGACCGACAGGTCACTATACGTTCAGATACACATCAGTCATCAATCACTGCCATAAAGAGCAGGAACATGCAGCTTTATTCTTTGAGCCTATAAGCAATACAGCACCATATTTTTGGTGCCATTTTGGCTGCAAAGAAAGCAGATCTGTCACCATATTATACTGCCACCGTATAGGATGACATATTCTGAGGACAGATCCACTTTAGTTGGTGGATCTTGTAGATGCAATGCAGAAAAATACAACCGTCACTATAACAAATCAGTATCATAAAACTCCATTCTGCCCAGGCCATGTTCATCGTAGGACCCTCCCGGCAAACCTGTACGACATACCTTGCTTTTCACTTACAGTACTTACCTGAATTCTCAGGTCGGACATTTGTTTCATTAGGTCTTCGAAGAGCTCTAGATCAGCTGCTGGGAGCTCAGCCGAGAGAACCACCCCCACATAAGAGCCGGGGATCTGCGACATCAGGTCTGGGAACATGTACACCCCATTATTAGAGCGCAGAACTGGAGACTGGTTGGACATGAGCGGGTACAGCCAGTCACACACCTGCAAACAAAAAAACAGGATGGTAGGTGTTATTGTACATAGTTCTTCATATTGGTACCCTTCTATGTAACATTATTAAATCGGGTCAGTCACATCCTCAAATTGCTGGTCCGATTGGCTCCGTGTGCTTGACTATATCATGGACGGCTGCAGGAGCAGCTTTCTATTGCACGCACTATTTTGGTCTATAAAAATGGACAATAGTTGTGTATGCTGTGCGGTAAAATTGGCAATGTGCAATACCGATACAAAAACATCGGTCATGTGTTCGTGCGGGAAGTCTGACCCTATGTCGGCTGTACAGATCTTACAGCCATATACCCGGCTACCTCTGCCAACTCCACAGACACTGAATGGAGCATAGTGCCCATGCATGACTCCTGCTCCATCATAAAGGGGGCACTGGAGTCTTAATGATCACTGAGGTATGAAGAAGTCTTGTGTTTACCACTTATCCTGCAGATAGTCCATAGATATATCATTGATTGCTTATAGTCTTTCACAGTTCTTCAGAATAGTGGTCCCGAAATACCACTGCAAAAATACTAATCTAAAAGTGTCATTGCTCAACTGTTGGGAAACCATATAGAGTACTTCGATTTAGAGCCTGGTCCCTTTAGTTTACATCATAACTGCTGGAAAGTCAGTATATACAGTACAGCCGCCTTCAGAATTACCATAACTTTCTTTTTAAAAAACCAAAAGAAAAAAAAAAAAAAAAAAAAAAAACACAACAGAAATAACCAGATCGACTATACAAGAGGTCCCAACTCCTCATTTACATTTTTTTTACATCTTGTGGTATTCAATGCCACATTTTGGGCCACATTCTTCAAAATGGTGAACATAGGTTGGCAAGTTTTCAAAACCAAAAATCTTTTCAGAGAAAAAAAAAAAAATGAAATTAGCTGGATTCCTTAAAATGTCACACAAGTCACTGAGCTGTCACCTGATTTGGCCTTTTAAACTAAAAGTGCCATCTTCAGCAGCACCTATGCTGCATTCTAAGAAGGTGGCTATTATGTCCAAACTCCCCCTGTACACCAAATAAATAAGTTTTAAAAACTTCCCACCCTGTATAATAACCACCTGTTTCTGGTCAGATGGGCTTGATTGTATCTCGATCCGTCCTGCCTCTCCTTGCCATCCGTCATACTCTTCTTCTAAATGACATCCGATTTGCGTGCCTGTGCAGAGGCTTCTCTGGATCGTGCCTGCACACTGTGCTCGGCCCCATTGTATTCAGAGCCCAAGACTGTTCTGCGCATGCACGAACCAGTTAAGTCTCAGTGCCAGTGTACTTGCGCGATCCTGAGAAGCCTCAGCACAGGCGGTTGATATTCGGTGTACAGGAGCAATCAGCATAATAGCCGCCTTCTTAAAATGCAGCATAGGTGCTGCTGAAGGTGGTGCTCTTAGTTTCACATACCCTAATCATTGTGACAGGTAACCTTTAAAAGGGAATTGGTCAGTAGGATCAACCCTCCAAAGCCATCTAAAATGGGACTGTGGGTCATTGGAAGCTGAATAACATACTTTTGTATCTGTGATCCAATGTCTTCTTCCAGAGATAATAAAATGTTTTTCTTTTATGTATAGGAGCTATTACAGGCTATGGGCCGGACACTGACCTGTATGAGATTCTGCCTCTAAAGATTATTTTGAATAAATTATTTTGAGTTACCAATGTGAGACATGTAGCTAACACAGGACAGTAGAACTGAACTGTGTCTCCTTACAAACACATTAGCAGCTGCAGCTCTCACAGCTCTGCTGTATCACAATATGTGCACCCTGTTGGTCTGAAGTTGAGGCTGAAGCAGAGAGGAATCTGCAGATATGTCAGGTATAATCCACAAAACTCTGCAGTGAGAGCAGCCATCACACATCACGCTGGTAACTCCACCTTTTATTTATAATAAGCCCTGGACCCAGATTATTGTACAGATCAGTGTCTGGCCCATAGCCTGAAAACAGCTCATTTATATATAACAAAAATGTAGATTTCTCAGAAATAAGACATTGGATCCCAGATATCAAGGCATCATTATGTTCATCTTCCTAAGACCTTCGTGCCCATATAGACATCTTAAGGGTTGATCCTACTGACTGATTCGCTTTAACTGCACAATAGGAAAATTATAATAGTATTGTACTGGAACACAATTACACCAAAAAATTTCGACATTTCGAGACGTCTCAAATGGGAACGTCGGCTAAAACATCTGGATAAGGAAAGCAATGTCCACATTGTCAAAGAGAAAAGAAAAAAATAGTTAACTGAAAAAAAGTCACACATTAAACACTAACATTTTCAGTAGGATTCTGGAACCCCAAACTGAAGGAGACCAAGAAAACGAGGAGAATACGGGTCAAATGCCAGTTTTCATTGTGCCAGAAACTCAATCTTAGCCATGCAAATTTAAGGAAGGCTGCTGCCCTGTTCTAAATCTAATCTACTGTGCCATATGGCGTCCACACATATTTGTCTAATATAACAATGTCTAAATAGTCTTCAGGCTACACCGTCTGAATTTACGAGTTCTTTCTAAAGATCCCATTATGACAAATATATTATTATTTGGCATGTCATAACCACATCCTTCTTCTAGTTCTTTCATTATATAGTGAAGGCCAAGAGTTTAAATAGGGCGATAAGGGCAAATGGACCATAGAGGAGGCCATCACTGCCACTGTGGACATCAGAGATAACCCAATTCAGGTTTGTCCTATTCCTCTTGTTTAGGTCTGGGAGAAGGAAGTCTAAAGGCCACGTTACACACACAGATATCTGTGACCAATATCTGAACAGATCTCTGGTTGCAGTGAAATCATGGACACATTGTTACATTTTGTGGCTGTGTGTATAACGTGGCCTTAATAGTTTAAGCTCTATTGTAAAAGGATGCTCTTATAGCTGGAAGATGGGCTCACACAATTTGGTCAAATGGTGCTCTCCCCTCAAATTTGTAAGTATATGGCAGTAATGCACTTCTGAATTTGTATATTCCATGTTCACACTTACTCAGAGTGTGTCCCACATGGGGAGACCCCTGGCGAGGCTGCGATCTGAGAGTCTACAACTTGTGTTTAAATTAATCTAATTTCTTTTAGCGCTGCAGGGGTTAAATACTATACTTGATGGCGGGTTCTTGTGGCTTTTAGTCTTAGGTGCAACTCTTTTGGGACCATTCCCCTCCGCTATAAAAAGTCACGTGCCTTACTATCTGATGCCGGTTATAGATGCCCTTTCTATGGGGACCACTTCTGTCTCTGGAAAAAGCTGAAAAAGACGTGACAATTGCAGCTCTGGTGTTTTACTGCATTGGAGGAGTTTGTAGTGTTTTTCTTTGTGTGTCTACTTTCTCTCCACCTGTTTTCGCTTCCTTGTGTTGTGTTATTGCAGTTGTGAGACCAGTGTCATCACTGGCCTGCACCCTAGCCAAGGTTAGTGCAGGACAAGCAAGTACTTAAGCATGGGATTGCGATATGGGGACAGACCCGTATAGGTACGTTAGGGAGCACACGGTTCGGCGTCAGGTGAGTGTCAGGAGGTGACCCCTCTTCTCTCCCTATGGTTAGGGCCTTCCTTCTATTCAATTCCTGTTCTCCCCTTTGTGTTAAGTCACACGCTGGGTATCTGTACACCAAGGCGTGACACTGTGGTTATATCTGTTGTCTTTATGCTATAGAACAGTCACACTGGGCTAGTAGCTGCTGGTCAATGTAGTTTTTTTTGCATTTCGGGGCAAGGAACTGCCTCCATATTTTGCAGATAACTTCTAAGTAATCTACCGTATCTAATGTCGTTTTTAACTAGAGCTGCTCTTTAAATATATAGGCCTAGGCCCTGAAGAGGCAAGTTTGTTAGTTTTTGTTCCCCTCCAGAGTTCGCCTTATGGTCGTTTGATGAGCACACACAATACTATCACAACATGTGCCAAATTGCTCAAGATTTATGGATATATAAATGTTGGTGGTTAATATTAAACATGACCCTAACTACAGGAAGGTTTTGAGAGGTAATACTTCTACGTATATTTTTGTACATTGTACCAAACTCATATCTTACCTGGAGGAAAGCAGGAGGGCGGGTCAGCTCCAGTTCACTACTGGTGTCCATAAACTTAATAATACGGAGGTACCCTGGGTAGGACGGGGCACTCACTAGTCCATCTGGTGTCACATAGAAAATCTGGACCCCCCTGGGTATAAGGATCAGCTCTTCTGCATCTACTCCCAGACTTTGCACTGGAGGTGGCTGTGTGGGCATAGCATAAAACTCATCCGCTATCATCGAATGTTCCCCAGACTCCGTCCCATAGGAAACTGTGTAATGTCCATCTGTGGCCTGGGGGGTGTATACTGGGGGTGCTGCCACCCCTGCTCCATAGGGACTCATCGCTGCTCCGCCATTCTGTGCAGTGCACGAGACTCCACTCACTGGCTCTGTAGGGAATGGTGGCAACGTTGGCCTTTCAGGCTTTTCCTTCTCTTTTGGTGGCAGTGATGGGTATACAGTGGACACAGGGGCAGATGCCCCCTCTGCGGAAGGTCCTGACATGCTCTGCTGCAAGATATTCAGTCTGGTATTGACGTTCTCCAGCGTCTCTTGCATCTTTCTTTGCATTTGTCTGGCGGCATCCCAAGCCGGACCGCTGCACTGAGGTCCCTGTAGGGAGACACTTAGTCCTCGGATCAGGTGCTCCTGACCTTGCTTGTAATAATTTCGAGCTTCTTCCTTGTACCCGGTCTCATCTGTGTTCAATCCTTTGTTGATATAGACAAAAGCTTTCCTGTATTCTTCCTCTATACTCCGTATTAGCGCGTTGTCCTGCATATCGGGAAGGGGCTGCTTTTCCATTACTGAAAAACAGTAAAGGGGCAACATATCAGAAGATAACATAACTGACACCTAGAAACAGAATCGCTATCCATATGGCTGATTGGGTTGGCAATAATCATTACATTGGCATTTTTACTATACAGATGTAGTAGAGCTGAAAAATAGTAATTCCAATTTTTACTGATATACAACAATACATTTACATTTGGGAGCAATTTTATACTTATATGCATATATTTTGGGCTGAAAAATATTATAATCTGAGAGTCCTCAGTGGTTGATACCTTTTAATGGCTAACTGGAAAGATGGTAAACATGGCAAACAAGCTTTCGAGACACTATGGCCCCTTCGTCAGGCTGATAATGATACAAATTCTGAAGACATATACATATACACATAAGCAGGGTGAGATAGTGCTGTAAATAAGACAGGTGACGTAAAGCAGAGTCAGGCTAGGGAGGGGGAGAGAAGCCGGGAAAGATACTAAGAAGATAAGAGGAACCGATTGTAAACATTTTCTTCTAACGATTATTGTTTTATGATTAGTGGCCTCTGGAGACCTGCAGATTCCTCACTGAGTTGTAGAGGGCAAAAAACAAAAAACAAAAAATAAATATCAAAGCGAGACAATTCACATAAGAAGTGTCAATAGTTAATTGTCCTCTAACTCAGTGTTTCCCAACTCCAGTCCTCAAGGCACACCAACAGGTCATGTTTTCAGGATTTCCTTAGGATTGCACAGGTGTTAGTTTAATCACTTGCACAGGGGATAATTCCAACACCTGTGCAATCCTAAGGAAATCCTGAAAACATGACCTGTTGGTGTGCCTTGAGGACTGGGGTTGGGAAACACTGCTCTAACTAGACTCTGTTGCAAGATGTGATCACCCCAAATGCCCATTCATTTTATATAAAAACCCATGAATCCATGTAAGACATTTAATCCTGTTTTAAATGTGTCAAAGCTCGTTATCAATTTGTATTCTCAAATTCGTCTCTGTCTCTGAGATTTGAAGCTACTTTTTAAAATGAGCAGCCTCCGAGGAGATCAGATTTTGCCCCCATTGTATCCCTATAGTGCCGGATGGGGCCGGATGACAGCTAGCTATTTGCCATCCGGTTTTGTGTGTGTCCGGGTGATTTCGTTTTTTTGCCTTGGACACAAAATCACAGCTTGCAGGATTTTTTGTGTCCGGGGCCAAAATTGATCAAAACCAGATCCTCCCGGATCTGGCGCCCCATAGCATGGGAGTCTATGGGCGCTGGATTGCGCTGGATCCGACAGAAAAACGATCCGGTTCCCTGAAAGGGAAAGAGTGCTGAAAGGGCGGCGGCTCTGAAATTAAAGCTGCGCTCGTTCCGCACCTGGACAGCGAAGCTAAAAGAGACACGGCTGAAATTTCAGCACCTGGAGAGCTCCCCTCCAGACGCTATGCTGAAATTTCAGCACTGGACAGCGACAGCCGCTGATTCCGGCAGAAAAAAGGTTCTGTTTTGTCCAGGGCATCCTGCAAAACACTGGGCAGAACCTGACAGTGAAGAACCGTGGTGTGAAACCAGCCTTACAGATGTCCACAGAGCATAATATGAGGGCACACAGACTGAATTATGGGTCTATATTGCAGCCCGTGTCTGAGCACCAGGCCATGTTAGAATCTATTTTTAGTACCAGTCACTTCCTTACATTATGGCACGAAAGATCCCATGTAACAGACCCACTCAGCATGTTGGTTGTCATCCATTGTGTACAATGTTACTCCACAAGAACATGCAGAGCTTATTACTGACTACGTGCCCAAAGTGCCAGTGGAATAACACACCCAATATCGCATGTACAAGTAATGCGGTATATTTTAAAATTTATTTTAGTTTTGCAGAATTTACATTTTTTGTATCCTCCATTTACTGTCAAATATGGCTCATATTTTACATGCAAGGTTGTACTATCTGGCTTAATACCACAGAATAACATTTTTTTACTACTAGAGTAGTGCTCTTAATCTAAGCCCCCGGTCATATATCACAGTATTATTAGTACCGCTCCGGTCCTGCGGCGCCATCTTTAACTGCAACTTCTGACTGGCCAGAAGTGAATGGTCACATCACAAGTTCTCAATGCAGCTCTATGAGAGCCAGAATGAGGTCAGAATGAGGCTCCCATAGAGATGTATTGGGTTGTGAATGTCGATAAACAGTGAAAAATGCTGAAGGGTAGGGACATTAGATTAAAAAGAACAAATCCAATCTGTGAAAAAAAATAAATAAAAACCACTGAAGTAGTGCTTTAATACATACAAGAATTCTGCAACATCATGGGAACGCACTCTAAAAGTTAAGTCACGTGCAGTATTTTACATCGGTATTTCCAAGACAATAAGCTTATCACGTCTCTGATATTTGAGATGAAAAAACGTTCACCGGTTGATGCCGAAACTGCCGGGGAGCACAGCAATCCAAGTGTACAAGATGGGCTAATCTACAGAACAACCATTTGGACATAAAAACAGATAGGATCTATGAATTAAAGTCGATGCGTTTCTGGAAGCAAGTGCCCTTAGTCGCAGCATGGAATGCAAATAAACATGATCTCTTTAATACACTGTAGGCCAATCACATGGCAGCTTGGTGGTTGTTTAACTTATTTGCTGATATGTGATTCATCTTTGTAAGATTCTATGTGATTGGCCTGCCTGTATTTCAATGAGATTCTATTTGTTTGCATTCCATGCTACAACTAAGGGCACTTACTTCCAGAAACATATTGGCTTTAATCCCCACTGTTTTTAAGTACCGTATTTTTTTTAATAAAATAAATATTATATTACCGGATGGTGGCACTGAAGATTACCCCATCATGTATACACTATTCAGCATTTTTCACCCACTCCTGGTTTTGGCTTACAAATACCGATGAAAAATACTGACCATGTGAACTTGGCTTTAAAAAGGAATACAACCATTCCAAAAAGGGTAATTTTACTGCAAATAAAGGGGGAATTTGCAGGTAAACAACATTTAAATAATGTGAGGTTGTCTTATTGGAAACTTGCCTACAGGGAGAAAATGAACTTATATCCTCCCTGCAGCCGCTTGCTTTTAGCCATTGGGACGGTGTAGGGAGCACAGGCGCTTATTGTGTAGTGAGCAGTGACTGTTACAGCTGCCTGTACTGTCCATATGACTGGCAGTTAGTGACTGCAGAAAATAAAATTTTATTTTTTCCTGCACTTCTCTATATTTAGCCAAATATGATTAAAACACTCTAACTGCAGATTATTACTAGATCTGTAAGTAGCATTTTTTTTAAAGAGACAGGTTCCCTTTAAAAAAAGAGGGATATCACCATATAGACTAAGGCCGGCTTCACACCACGGATTTTTGCTGTCAGGCTGTGTCCGGTGTTTTGCTGGATGCACCGGACAGAGCCAGACAGCTACGAACAGAACAGAACCGGAGGGTTAATATGCCCTCCGGTCCGGTTTTCTGCCAGAATAGGCAGTGTGCGGCTGTTGCCGCCGTCCAGTCCTGAAATTTCAGGATCGCGGCTAGCAGGGAGCTGGCCCCGGTTCTGAAATGTCAGCAGGGAGTTCCCGGGTGCCGAAGTTCAGCACCTGGCGTCCGGGAAACGGTTCCGATCCGGCGCCAATAGACTCCCATGTTAAATCACTGCCATCTGGCCCCATATGGGGCAAAAATCGGATCCTGTATCGTAAAAACCATGGTGTGAAGCCGGCCTTAGATATTCAATCTCAAATACAAATGTATTTTCAACACGCAGAACAAATCTGGTGACTCGGACTAAATTAAATTATTCTTCATCAATCTACAACCAAGTGATTCCACTTGGACGTTCTCATAGAATAAACCAGAAATAAGAGTCAGCTGTTTGGTCATGGGACATCTGCAAAGCTTGTGTGTTTGACTTGCAGCTCAATTTCCTAATGGCGGCTCAAACGTTCCTGAGCAGATGACAGTTTAGCTAGAAGTTGTACAATATTATAAATATGGCCTCTATATACTTATATAACTGTACCTTATATCCAAATATGGCCTTCTAACATGATGTACAAGAACTTATCCCATATAGAGTTCAGCATAGGGATTAGTAGAACTCCAGTCCAGCAGCCATATGAATAGTCCACAGCTGTCTAAGCCTGGCTTCACACCACAGTTTTTGGAATCCCGTTCTGTTTGTTTTGCAAAGGACAGACCAGGATCCTGTTTTGAGTCCCATGTATCCCTATGGTGCCGGATTGGTCATATTTGGGTATCTGGTTTTGCTATTTCAGTTCAGGATTTGTTTCTGTCCTGTTTTTTCCCGTCCCCTAAATCGGAGACTGCAACGTTTTTAGGCTACGGTGAAAAAAAAAAAAACGGCCAATACCAGACAGAAGCAAATCCAGGGCGATCCGGTACACATAACATGGGAGTCATTGGGCGCCGTATCCAGGAAAAAACTGAATCGTTTCCCTGATTTGTTTTTTTGCATTGCGCCGGCTCAGAATGTTTTCCATGGTCCTGAAATGATAAATCTGTTCAGTAAATCTCTCTCTCTGCACTGGCACAGCACATTCTCGTATTGTATAGTATGAGCAAAACAGATCCAGCAAAAAACAGGATCTGGACGTACAACTAACATTCTTTTTACACCAATTCACTTGTGTCCTTTGCTGCCTGGGTGGTCCTGCAAAACACAGAATCCACCCGGACAGCTACAAAGCGTGATGTGAAGCTAGCCTAACTACAACCTCCTGCTCCCTGGCAGTATCCCGAATGCTCCTCCTCATTAGCAGGCCTGGTGCCACATCACCACTGCAGTGTGACACACACGTGACGCCGGTCCGGAGGCCACAGAGAACTGATGTGGCCACTCGATTAGGTTCTGCGAAGATTTTTACTCAACTAGTGCCTAATTACAAAGCCCCACACACTGTTATCTCATATAAGAGTGCCAACCCATTGCCACATAAGGCATTATTCACACACCTGTTTAAAAAAAATAAAATGAAATAAAAAAAATGGTACCTGTGCGCCAGCTGTGTGTGTTTTTTTTAGCATCAGTGATTTTCCGAGATGGATTAATATATAAAATGACATAGCTTCTCCTATACTTCTCAAACACTCACACCACACAGATTGTACACTGACGCCATCCATGTACTGTACGTGGTTTTCATGGACCCATAGACTTGTATTGGTCTTGGTCATCCCTGCTGCCAGAAAAAAAATTGATATGTCCCACAACAAGTCTGTGTAAAAATATGGACAAGTGAATAGCATCCTAAATAATAATAATAATAATAATATCAGGTACATGTGGTATATGTGGCGCCCCTGTGGTCTGGCTGCAACAAATGGTAATGCATCTAATATTCTTGTATTTTTATGTCTGATGAGAGGTGAAGATCACATTTCTGGAATTCCCATATTAATCCAATATTTCCAAACTCCAATAAGAAGGTGCAGGGTGGAAGAGAGCCACCTTGGGGTAGACCCCACTTCTGGCTGGAGGGAGGATTTAGAGCAAGGAGAGGTAGGCAGCAGCTGCTCTATGCTGGATGTGGGGCCATAAGGCTGACTGGTGGCATCTGCTGCCAGCTCAGAGTAGCTGGGCAGAGGAACAAAGCTGCCCTTTTAGGACATGGCCACAGAACCTCTAAGCTATTGGATGTTACGCCCGGTAGCCACCCTTGTGTGCCCATTCAGGGCACAGTGGCAAAGGAAGCCAGAGGACTGAAGTGTGGGCCGCAAGGGCTCGCGTCACCTGCCCGGATGGAGGATAACCACAGCCCAGAGGAAGCTAGATAACGCAGATAAGAACTAGTATCTGGGATTAGAAGTCAGCAGGAAGACCGATACACCTTATTCCAGCAGGGTGGACTTCCTCTCCCTCCGGACTGGCCGAACCGTATGCCTGGTTCTCCACATGTGTTCTGGAATGGCTGCCCCGTGCTGGATGAGGGTATTACCACCACACTGCTAAAACAACTATCCCTTGGGAACTACATACATGCAGTGCTGGCCACCTAGCGGCTGAATACCTTCAGCTGGCGTCACAAACTATTTTATTTTTCTTTTCTCCATTTCTCTTTTCCCCTCTTTTAGATGGTCCAGGGCAGAGTACCCCGGTCCTGTGGGCTCCACATATACGCGCATAAAGAAACCAAAACATGGACGTGTGAATGAGGCCTAAAACTGCTAGATAACGTCATCCTATACACACACAGTAGATAATACACACTGTGCAGAGCCACAATGTCTGAAAAAAATACTATGTAGTGTTTGAATGGCTCTACCATTCCAGCGGTTTATTTTCCCAGTGCTGCAGTGGTACTTTACATTTTTGGCCTGTGCCCCTACTCTTGTACTCACCCTCCGGCGTTTTCACCTTTTTCCGGCATTGCTCCGCTCTTTAGATGCCATCTTCTCACTGACCGGAAGTCAGAAGTTAGGTCACGAGCCCTCAATGCAAGTCTATGAGAGCCAGAATGAAGCTTTCATAGAGACGTATTGAGTTCTGACCTTCAAAGAGAAATGACAGGTTACAAACTGCTAGACTCCAACACCGATAAAAGGCAGAGAGAGTATAAGACCAGGGTCAGGAGCATTACATCATAAGCACTACGCAAGCCGTGAAGACAAAAATTGATAATTTTCATATATCTCATGTTTGTTGTATTAACAATTCATCAATCTTGTGTATGGGAGTTAAAGGGGGGGGGGGGGGCTTGCAGGATATGCAGTTACTATATTACTGGTGGGACACAGACTATCTGGAAACTGAATGGAGCGTAGGAGTGATTTAGCATGGACCCCTTCACAGTCATTGCCCCAGTCCATCTGCTGTGCAGGGAACCTGCAGCACAGCTCCTCTGAGCCATTGAGGCCTCTGCACAGGTAGGAGGCAGAGAGGCCGCTGTGCAGGGAAAAGTCCCATCTGTCAAATCCTACAAGAACAGACCCCACTGATTATAATGTGAAGGCCTAGCAATATGCTATAATACCCCTTCACACATTACATTCTTGCAGAACAGCATTGTAATAGAATGTGATGACCCTCAGTCTGTGGCCTGGATGTTTGCTGCACCAAGTGCTTAAATAAGATCCTTTCCTGCATATTTAGATATAAATATAGATCAGGGCATATGTTGAGTCATCGCTGAGAGCAGAAGAAAGTTCATAGATGTTGTAATATACAGCAGTAGGCCACATCGGCCCGTCAGGATGCAGACTGACTCACAGTGGGTAAATCAGGCCAACTGGCCCCCGACCAGCATAGGCATGTGACATCTTAAAAGCTCATACAAGTCCACAATTGTTATCTCTGATCATGTGCAATTACAACAATGGCTTTCAGAAGGGACTGACTATTGAGAACGCTCTGCAAATTCCTGCTACAGAGCACAATAATGGGTTAATGTCTGCCAGCTGCATAGTCCAAGCATTTAACATCAGACTCAAAGCAGGGTTATCATGTTTTATTGGATTCAAGGCCGCTTTACACGTTGCGATATCGGCGTCCAATTTCAATGAAAAGTCACGTGGTTCGATCGTTGGAGCCGATATCGTTCCTGCGTTGTATGGTGTGAACGTCCAATACGATGCAGGAACGATGTCAATGCGATGTCGGGGATTGAATGAGCGTGCTATTCAATGCCCCGATATTGAATGGAGATTGGAGCCGGATCTTGCTGTGTGACAGCCCAACTACGATGTGAAGTTCAACGTCACCCATTCACTCCCATGTTAAATGGTCGTTCCTGGGTTGGGGGGCGTAGACATCGTACGGACGTTGTATCACGATATCGGGACGTGTAAACCTCCGATGCGATGCGGGAGAAACATGCAATAAATGCGCGCTCCCGCGCCATTGAATTGCGATATCGGAACGATAATGAAACGTGTAACCCCACCTTTAGAGTCTTTTTGCCTCCATTATGTTGTTGTCAGATGAGATAGCAAAAACCTGCTGACAGATTCCCTTTAAAACCGGATTCAGTTTAGGGGTAAAACTCCTGAAAATGTCGCTAAATTGTGCAAATATTTAAACTCTAGTAGGATTGGATGTGGCCATACCTGCCCAACAAATCATAACCTACGCCAAGATTGTACTCCAGCCTATGGCTGGAATAATGGGTCTGGCGGAGGCGCACCACAGTGGTAAGATGCACCTAATGGTACCGTCACACGTCACAATATCGTGTAGGATATCGCATAGAAGTCACGTGTTTGGAGGCGTGGCTGCGACATCGGAACGATGTCATAAGTGCGTTGTAGCGTGCGACACTGCAATATCAGTGAGAGATATCGGGAGATCGCACATCGCAGATTTGAGAACATGTTCTCAAGTCAGGCGATCTGCGATAATGCCATCTGCTGCATCGTGCGGTGTGACATCGCGATAACGATGTGTTCCACGATTTCTCCCATTCAGCGCTGTGAAACCAAGGAATCCTAACGACCGCTATTCATGATCTCACCCCGGAATCGCCACAATATTGTAGACGATCTCTCAACGTCACACATCTACTCTCTGATCACGATCCAAATCTCCGTGCGAGCGCGCTCCCATGACCTCTATGCGATATCGCGACATGTGACGGTACCATAATTCATCAATGGGTTTGGCGTATCTTACTGCAGTGCTCCTTTCCATAAAGAGTGGTGTGCATGTGGCGCCCCGCAACGAGTGTGTCACAGGAGGGTACTGCACCCCTGACTGAAGGTGCGGTATCCTCCTTCTCAGTGATGAACAGGTTAATCCCAAGGCTCCATACAACACATGCAACATCTAGAGTTAGAGGACCAATCAGATACCCGTTTACTGGGCAACCGGTCCTGGTGGGAGGAGTGTGAGATGTACAGTGTGGGGAAAGAGCAGAAAAGAGTTAGTAAGTGGGAGAGACAAGTACAAGAAAGGAGTAGTGACAAGACTGCTAACAGGGAGGGCACCAGGAGCTGGTGACCCAGACGTGAAACGGGGCCAAGAAAGCCAGTGACAGGTAGAGAGAGAGTACCCGAGCCCAGTCCAACCGAAGTACCGGCTCCAAGGTGGTGCAGATGCTTCATGCCGTACCATAATCCCGGAGTGAGTGAGAGAGAGAGAGCTTCACAGGAGCGCCATTCACAAAACACCATCACCGCCGCTGTACCAGGGAGGGTACCCGCCATTGAGGTCCAGGGACCCATCAGAGCCGCCAGGCCAACAGCTAGGGTACCCACTTGAAATTCCTCTGTATCCTAACCTGGTATGTCATAAGCTGCGAAGAGTAAACAGGGACAGCGAGATTTAGAAGGACACTGTGGAGCCTTGGATGGATACTGTTCATCACCGGGACCACCCGGTCTATCGACTGAAAGTCTGGAAACCGGTATACCGTGTACCTGTCGACTTTGGAAGAACTAAGTAAAGACCCTTGCAGAGGAGAACTGTGTCCGAGCATTCTTTCTGAACTGTTGCTAACCTATGCACTTACTAAACCAACCGAGCTGCCGTATTCCATCAAAGCAGCTCCCGACCCCGGGGACTTTCGCTCGTCCTGTGGGGAGCGGTTCCATTTAGCTGCAACCCATCCCCCGGAGTTCTGAGCAGCGCCGGTGCCATCACCGGACACCCACAGGTGGCGTCACAAAACAAAACTTTATTCTTATTTAACCGTGCATTGACCACCGGGCCCTTACAGTCTCAGGCACCGAACAGTGACCGCAGCCAGCGCCTGAGATCTGAGAACCCGGCAACGGTGAGTCATGCACAACCCCAATCAAAGCCATAGTCTTTTAAAAGGAGCACTACAGAAGTATCAGAATTATGTCTTATTATGGAGCGCCCACATGGTACAGAAATGCTGCAGCGCCCTCTGTGGTTGAATATTGAAGAATTTTTGTCTGTATGGGAACCGACCTCTGGTTGAGATTTTAATTCACTCTCTATATTTCAAGTTTTAAAATATCAAAGGGGTGAAAATCGGTGTAAATCCGAAGTCAGTGTATCCATCCTGTGCACACATAGCCATAGCCGGAGACATATAGCACAAAGCTGGTTGCACAAAGCAAAAAAAAAAAAAAGTCCTTGAGACTAGAAATAATTTCCAGCCAAGAATATCTTCGTACCTTCCAGAATTGTCCTGACCGCCGGATGAATGTCATTTTCATCATCCCGGGGAACAAAGTCCTACAGAGAAATCCTTTAGGATCCACAAATCTTCACAAACAACCAAGAGCGGATGCTCCATAACCAGGTATCAGCAGGAACCGGCAATTGCGCAAACCATAATCCATTATCAGCTTTATGCCCTGTTAATCATTGAAAAATAGGTCTCATAAAAAGAAAAAAGTTGGCAACACTTTATCGAATGCTGCCAGAATTCTGCCCAAATAGTTCGGAAAAAGTTGCAATTTCATAATGCTGGAGTTGAACAAAAATGTTGTGACTTTTGCACTTTCATGATAACGTAGGAGGCTTTGTTGCTGCCACCCCCACCCTAGAAGGGTCGGTAATTGTAAACTGGAATGCTGTAATGGGATAAAATGCCGGAATGCCCGCGCTGCCACCAGGAAACAAAGAGTTAACTGGGCAGATTTTTCTTTATTCTATCCTACGCGTTTCAGAGCCTCTATCCGAGCTCCTTCCTCAGGGAACAACCTGGATGTTTGTGGGTTGAGGTGATTTATCAGCCTGCACCTGGGCTTGCTACACAAGTGGGGTCTGACTGTGTCCTGCAAGTGCAGTATTGGTTTTTGTCTATGGCATTGATGGTAAGTCTTTTGATGCTGCTTTTTCTAGTAGTTTTGGTAGCTGGGATCGGTAAGTCCACTCACCCACAAACACACCCCGGTCCCAGAGCGAGCGGATGAACCCAGGTAGTGGGATGGCTCAGGCATCTGTGGGACGGGGGTTGAGACAGATGGTGGGTGGGAAGTGAGCAGGAAGCGGTTAGGGAAAGGAAGAGAACAAAGAGAAGACACCATAGGAAGTAAGTGGTCAGTCGGAGGAGGACAAGGGACAGAGGAGACAGAGAGCATGGACCCGGAGGCCCGAACCACAATGAGGCCTATCCTGTGTCTCGGGCTACAGACGGCAGAAAGACGGAGGGAGTCCTAGAGGCGTGGGCAGTGAGTGATCCACCCGCGTGCCCAAATCAGCTGTGAAGCAGAAGGACAGGGCGAGAACCAGGGACCCAGCCCTGAAGGTGACGAGAAGGCTCCAAGCTCCAAGTACAGAACTGGGGGCCACGAGATCTCCTAGTGCTGTGGCCAACTCCCGACGCAGCGCAGAGAAGGCAGCCATACTAGGGTCAGAGGACCCTGTCAGTAGCCCAAGAAGGCCCGTGGCTGCTAGATCGGGGCTCAGCATGCGAAAGCGCGTGCAGGAAGAAGGAAAATAGGCAGCACTGAGAAAGGAAGTCCAAGAGTAAGCAACACAAAAGGGGTGCACTTGACAAGCCATCCTGGTTGCCAAGGACTATCCAAGCCGCCACCATACTTGTACTGTAACCTGAAGTGCCTGATGAGAGAAGCCAAGTAAACTGGGTTGAAACTCAGAATTGCATCAGACTGTTTATTTTTTGTGCCTGAGGAACAGTAAACAAATGCCGCGCAGGCAGCAGGAGTCCGCCTGAGAGTATTCCTGATCCTGCTCCGCAGCCAGCTCTGCCCCGCTGGCCCTCCATAACCCCAACTCCCTTACACTCCGGATGCCCTAGGGACCCTCTCCTGTGGGGAGCTACACCATCGCAGCTGCAACTCCATCATCCCTAGAGGTCCCAGACCGCAGAAGCTGCCCCCTACCACTGCTGGCATCACGACAAACTTTTTATTTTGCTTTTTCCTTTTTTTTCTGCCCCTTTTTCAATTACTCTTTTTTTTTTAACTGACCGCCAATAGGGGACCACGGACCGGGTCACGCCACCGTGACATCCCACCCCCCCCCTCCCCCAGATGTCAAGAGAGGCCCGGCTCAGAGTATCCCATGGCCCCTGCTGGGGAGAGTCACTTGCAGCCCCCCCATCATCTCCTTTACGGTACCCGCAAATAAAAACACAACCTTAGCGCTCTAGCTCAACTGCTGTATATGTACAGTAAGACGGCAGCCAGTCAGAGGCTCGCATGTAATGTCATGCGCCGAAGTTAGCTGCTAGCCTCTAATTGGCCGGCAACGTACCGTACATCTACGGCAGCTGAGTCAGACAGCTCAGAGCGGTGCCCGAGACACCACACAACAGCAAAGAAAAAAATAAATAAAAACTTTGGTAGGTCTTATTTCCAAGGCAGGTCTTATATTTATCAGTTCTGCAAAAACCCCACTAGACAATTTCGGGGAAACACAGAAGATAAATAGAAAAGTTACAAGACGGTCACTTATCACTTGAGCCACAATTTGAGATTTGTGTCGTGTAGTTTTTCCAAAATGGTTTACATAATAAAATTGGGGAAATCACGGCATAATCCAATATAAAAACATAAAATGACTCAAGGAGATGACACCAAGCAACACTGGACCCCCCCACTACAAGAAATAAATTACAACAGCTAGAAAGAAATAAAAAAAAACAATTTGCAAAAAATATAAGTGTTGTGTAATGAGAGCCGTGCAGTACAGGGATGTGGAGTATGGTCATGTTAAGTAAATTCCGGGAAATTAATCTAAAACTTATGTATAGAAGGATATGATATTCATAGATACAGTTAGGGCCAGAAATATTTGGACAGTGACACAAGTTTTGTTATTTTAGCTGTTTACAAAAACATGTTCAGAAATACAATTATATATATAATATGGGCTGAAAGTGCACACTCCCAGCTGCGATAGGAGAGTTTCCACATCCAAATCGGAGAAAGGGTTTAGGAATCATAGCTCTGTAATGCATAGCCTCCTCTTTTTCAAGGGACCAAAAGTAATTGGACAATGGAGTCTAAGGGCTGCAATTAACTCTGAAGGCGTCTCCCTCGTTAACCTGTAATCAATGAAGTAGTTAAAAGGTCAGGGGTGGATTCCAGGTGTGTGGTTTTGCATTTGGAAGCTGTTGCTGTGACCAGACAACATGCGGTCAAAGGAACTCTCAATTGAGGTGAAGCAGAACATCCGGAGGCTGAAAAAAAAGAAAAAATCCATCAGAGAGATAGCAGACATGCTTGGAATAGCAAAATCAACAGTTGGGTACATTCTGAGAAAAAAGGAATTGACTGGTGAGCTTGGGAACTCTAAAAGGCCTGGGTGTCCACGGATGACAACAGTGGTGGATGATCGCCGCATACTTTATTTGGTGAAGAAGAACCCGTTCACAACATCAACTGAAGTCCAGAACACTCTCAGTGAAGTAGGTGTATCTGTCTCCAAGTCAACAGTAAAGAGAAGACTCCATGACAGTAAATACAAAGGGTTCACATCTAGATGCAAACCATTCATCAATTCCAAAAATAGACAGGCCAGAGTTAAATTTGCTGAAAAACACCTCAAGAAGCCAGCTCAGTTCTGGAAAAGTATTCTATGGACAGATGAGACAAAGATCAACCTGTACCAGAATGATGGGAAGAAAAATGTTTGGAGAAGAAAGGGAACGGCACATGATCCAAGGCACACCACATCCTCTGTAAAACATGGTGGAGGCAACGTGATGGCATGGGCATGCATGGCTTTCAATGGCACTGGGTCACTTGTGTTTATTGATGACATAACAGCAGACAAGAGTAGCCAGATGAATTCTGAAGTGTACCGGGATATACTTTCAGCCCAGATTCAGCCAAATGCTGCAAAGTTGATTGGATGGCGCTTCATAGTACAGATGGACAATGACCCCAAGCATACAGCCAAAGCTACCCAGGAGTTCATGAGTGCAAAAAAGTGGAACATTCTGCAATGGCCAAGTCAATCACCAGATCTTAACCCAATTGAGCATGCATTTCACTTGCTCAAATCCAGACTTAAGACGGAAAGACCCACAAACAAGCAAGACCTGAAGGCTGCGGCTGTAAAGGCCTGGCAAAGCATTAAGAAGGAGGAAACCCAGTGTTTGGTGATGTCCATGGGTTCCAGACTTGAGGCAGTGATTGCCTCCAAAGGATTCGCAACAAAATATTGAAAATAAAAATATTTTGTTTGGGTTATGTTTATTTGTCCAATTACTTTTGACCTCCTAAAATGTGGAGTGTTTGTAAAGAAATGTGTACAATTCCTACATTTTCTATCAGATATTTTTGTTCAACCCTTCAAATTAAACGTTACAATCTGCACTTGAATTCTGTTGTAGAGGTTTCATTTCAAATCCAATGTGGTGGCATGCAGAGCCCAACTCGCGAAAATTGTGTCACTGTCCAAATATTTCTGGCCCTAACTGTATATTAGACTGCACATCTGCACAGAGAGATCGGTACCAAGGTGTGAGCTGCTGTGTGACCCCACTGACTGGTGAAGGGCACATGGCATCTTTTCGAGGAGGAATTCACCCAGAATCCACGTAAGGGGTCTTTCACATCAGCGTTTTCGCTGATGTGCGGCCGATCTAGCAGGTGGTGCCGCATCTGCCGCCTAATGGCTGCACTTGCTTCCCTGATCGGACAAGCCCCATGCATTGTCTATGGGGCCTGTAGTCTGGTGCGGTAAGTGCGGTTCTGTAGGATGCAGCAGATCTGGCACTTGCAACCGCGAAAAACACCTGCTGCTTTATTATTTTTTTACGGCCGCAAGTGCTGGATCCGGCCGATCTGGCGTAACCACACTTGCCGCACCAGACTGCAAGCCCCATATACAATGCATGGGGTTTGCCGGATCAGGGAAGCAAGTGCAGCCATTAGGCGGCAGATCCAGCGCCACCTGCTGGATCGGCCGCACATCAGTGAAAACGCTGATGTGAAAGGCCCCGAACAAGTACTGCAAAATTGTTACATATAATGAACGTAGTGCACAGGAATGTATAAACCACAATGCTCTGCACATGTCCCGTCTTACCGCACTTCTTTAAGGGTGGAGGCACACTAAGGGCGTGGAAAACAGAGCGTTTTGTACGCTAGCCATTTCTGTGACTGCGTCGCGTATTTGTCCGCGATCGCGGTGCAAGTGGGGTGCGTTTGCAGTGCGAGTGCGTTTTTTCAGTCCCAAACAGCGATCCGTGTGTAAGGTGTTTTTGAGGCATGGAGGCATGGAGGCATGCAGGTGCACTTCAGAATTGGAATCAGCTTTTACTTCCTGTTCTGCTGATCACGTACAAGCGTATTTCGCGCATGTAACTTGCCTCATCTGCTGTTTTGATGCGAGAAAAACCACGCACCCATTGACTTTCATTGCCCGCACGGGCGCGCACCGAAATCGCACACAAACGCAGCATGCTGCGAGTGGAATCGCATTGCCAGCGACATGCGAGAGACGGCCACGGAAAACGCACCACTCTGCCCTGGCCAATTTCTTAACAGCAGTACGAGTGACATGCGGTTTTTCCCAGCGTGAGACTCTGTTCAGAGAGGGAATCCCTAAAGTGGTTAAAAGAAGTGACTTGATTATTTTTCAGACAGTTTCCGCTGGGAGATTACCTGCTCTTTACACTTCACAGTATAGAGAGAAAGCCGCCGCCAGTAAAGTCTTGAATTGGCTGTAAGAACTCAGTATCTAAAATACACCGTGTGCACAGAGCCTTCAAAGGAACCAACCACCAGGTTATAACCACCTGTA
Organism: Allobates femoralis; assembly: GCA_033576535.1. Taxonomy (NCBI): domain Eukaryota; kingdom Metazoa; phylum Chordata; class Amphibia; order Anura; family Aromobatidae; genus Allobates; species Allobates femoralis. The sequence continues at coordinate 669,639,012 of JARQOC010000002.1, read as the reverse complement.
AATCAGTGCAGCATTACATCACTATTCAGGTTTTTTTTTTTACTCCTCCCTTGTGGGCTTGAATTTCTACTGTAAGCTGACTCCCCCATTCCCAGATGAGGTTGGATGAGAGATAGGGAGTTCATCTTACTGCAGAAAGAAAAGCCCATAGGGAGGAATAAAAAAACAAAACAAAAAAAAAAACAAAACACATATTAAAGTCATGCTGCACATGTCACTCACCTGCTGCACTGATTTACAGGTGGTTACATCCTGCTGTTTGGTTCCCTTTAAAAGGTTTTTTTTTCCAGTTTTGGGAGACCTGACCCTCAGCTGTAGGTTGTTTGAACTAAAAACAAACAACATTGCATTTCTCACCCTCCCCGGGTCCAGAGCACAGTCTCCACTGCTGCGGTTGGTGTGAGTTATTGTCTGCGGCACTGACAACTGTCAACAGTGCTGCGGCCAATCAGTGAGGTGAGCCATTGCACTGAGCTCACTGATTGGCTGCTGCACCAATGATGTGATCTCAGCTCTGCAGACAATAACAGATCCTTTGAGCAGAGACTCAGCGCTGGAATTTTTATATATTTTTTATTTTCTACTGGAGCAGGGGTGAGGGGGTTCCCAAAACTGGAAAATGCCTTTAATATACAAGGAACACTTTCTTAACTCCTTTCTTATGAAAACAACCCTTGCGTTTCTCATTATGGGCAGCAGATCTCAGAGTCTTAGCGTTCTCACCTGCTCTGGAGCAGTAACACTATCTTGTACCTATGAGCAGTGGCGTAACTTCAGGCCCAGGGGCCCCCGATGTGAATGCTCCAACGGGGCCCCCAATTATTGCAAATCTTTATCAGTCTTTTTCTATAGACCAGAGAGACTTTTGGGGCCCCCCTAGGCTGCAGGGCCCAGGTGCGATCGCAACCCCTGCACCTGTTGTAGTTACACCCCTGCCTATGAGAGCATCACCCGGAGCAGTACTGCCCCTATGGGGCCTGGCACTGGACTGCTGGGTATACCACAATGGGAGGGGTACATTGTAGGGCGCAATATATGACATATTTCCCCAAGTGATACTTTGTGTCCCACCGGTGGCAGAACTTAAAGCTCTTTGGCCCCGGTTATTGCAAATATTTAATAGCATTAGTCTTTTTCATAGGACAGAGGGACTTTTGGGGGCCCCCCCCAGGCTCCAGGGCCTGGGGCTGTCGCAACCCCCGTACCTGCTGACGTTACACCCCTGGGTCTCACACAAGCAGAGCTGAGCTCTCTATAGTGCTGCGTTACTTGCAACTAGTTACAGCCATCAGCATCTGGGTCAAGGGAGACGTTTTTGTGCAGTCCTATGTAAAAGCACATAATACATCATTGTATCAGATGGGATCTAACAATCTCAGCTCTGAAACATCTGCAACAGGAATCCCCACACAAAACACAGAACTGGTCTAGCCGGAATAAAGTGAATAGTAGTGGTCACATGACAGCTCTGTAGTGGAACCAGAAGTCCCAGCAGAGTTGTGTTAGGAGCTACAGGTGGACTCTGTGCCCCCCACCACCTGTGCCCATACTCCCTGTGCCCCTGCCCAGCCTGCCATCACCTGCACATACTTACAGTGGATGGTACAGCTGATCTCCTCTGTGTCACTGCTGTCAGCACTACACCTCTTCCTTTACACCAGCTCTGCTACACCTCCCACTCTCCCAGCATGCACCAGGAACACAAATTACTTAAAGGGACAGCACCACAATTATGGTGGCAATGTGCTGAAAAATATGTCAGAGGAAAAATGAATTGGTCATGTGCCACTGTTGTTGCCCCCAGAATAATATATTTCCTTTTGAGGCTGTTAGTGGATTACATTAGACAAAAGGATATATGATATGCAGCATTGGTCTGAGGGGATTCAGACGCTGCTACTTCGATAGGGTTTTTAGTCACAGAAAATTGAACAAAATCTGCCCCATGTGAATAATGAATGCAAATCAGCATAACATAACGCTATTCTAAGTTGTTGTTTTTTAGGAGCTTTTGGAGCAGGCACCGTGCACACTGCGTCGTTTTCAGGCAGATTCCGCCTGCAAAAGCTACTTCAAAATGGACATAATGGACGTCAGGGGTGGACATGTCATCGGTGCAACCTGTGCGGTCTCACAGGGGCCCAAGAGGTCAGAGGGCCACATCCGTCTCCAAAGCAGGTGGAATTGTGCATTATAATGACTTATTAGACTGCAGAGGGCCCATATACTGTTCCTGCACCGGGGCCTCTTCTGTCTGTGTCCGCCAGTGCAGTGTAAATATGGTCAATATTTTGTTACTTCTTTTAAACCCATCAGAGCCAAAGCCCCTAGAGTCATTAAAAGAAGTAATGTTCAATTTTCAGCTCTCCTAATGAAGATGCTTGGAGAAGACGCCGGCGGTAAAGGTACCGCTAAATCAACAACAAGATCGATGGCTTTTTCCTGAAGTGGCCACTGAGAGGAAACAATCCAAAATCCTCCTCAAAAATAATCAAAACTCCTCAAAAACGTGGAACTCAACAAAAAGTCTCTATGTGAACACATCCCAAGGTTTGCTTCACATGGTCTGTATTCATGGACTGTGTTCAAATTGGGAGACCTGGACACACACAAAAGGAGCATTAGGGCCGCTTTACACACACCAACTTCTGTGTCCAACTTCTTAACAGATCTCTGGTTGCAGTGAAATCATGGACACATTGTTACATTTGTACACAGCCACAAAATGGAGCAATGTGTCCATGATTTCACTGCAACCAGAGATCTGTTAAGAAGTTGGACATGGAAGTTGGTGTGTGTAAAGCGGCCCTTAGGCTACGTGCCCACGCTGAGTACTTTGTTGCAGAAATTTCTACACCAAAATCCGCACCTTGTGGCAGAAAAATGTGCATTTTTGTTGCGGACGGTGCAGATTTGTGCCCTACTTTTCTTGATCAAGTCAATGGCAAAAAGGGCTGAACAATCCACTGCAAAACTGACATTCTGCACATTTTCTGCAGCGGAAAAAGAACAGCTTGGCAACAACACTTCGGACCTGCCATAGAGTTTGCTCGTTTGCGAATTTCAGACATATTGCACCAAAATCCACTAAAAAATGCATCAAAATCTGCAACATAAGCACATACCTTTATAATCACATGAACCTCCTTAGTTTAGTGCACAAGGACAGGATGGGCCTTCAAGTCCATGGTTTGTTTCTCCGCCATATGAAAACATCATGGCCGGTTGCTGTAGGGTCTGTATACTCTGTATACGGACGTCTGTATGAGGCTTTAAGCTGTGTTCACATGCAGCGGTCATGCTTGGTCTGCAAAAATATATGTACATGTGAACAGCCCAACAGACTATAATGGGTATGAGTGCTATGTGTGAAAAACACTAAAGGTGGGTTTACACGTTGCGATATCGGAGTCCGATTTCAATGAAAAGTCACGTGGTTCGATTGTTGGACCCGATATCGTTCCTGCGTTGTATGGTGTGAACGTCCAATACGATGCAGGAACGATGTCAATGCGATATCGGGGATTGAATGAGCGTGCTATTCAATGCTCCGATATTGAATGGAGATTGGAGCCGGATCGTGCTGTGTGACAGTCCAATTCCGATGTGAAGTTCTACGTCACCCATTCACTCCCATGTTAAATGGTCGTTCCTGGGTTGGGGGGCGTGGAAATCGTACGGGCGTTGGATTCAGAAATCGCAACGTGTAAACCTCCGATACGATGCGGGAGGAACGTGCACTAAATGCGCGCTCCCGCGCCATTGAATTGCGATATCGCAACAATATTGAAACGTGTAAAGCGGCCATAAAGGTACCATTACACGGTACGATATCGAAACAATCTCACTAACGATCTCGGGGGTGTGTGGTCGTTAGGACATCGTTTTGACCTTGTTGGTGAGATGTCTCACGCCTAGATATCGTGCATGACGCACCAACGATGTAGTGAGCTGGTATCCTTCACACAACCCAACGAATGATACTTGTTCACTGAAATGAATGGGCGAAGTCGTGAATGACATCGTTATCGCGGTGTCACACAGAACGAAGAAGCAGGTTGGCTGAATGAGGATCCTCTGATTTGAGAACATGTTCTCAAATCTGGATTCAGCGATTCAACAATTTATCGTATCCAAATCTCAGAGTCACACGCAACGAGGTACTAATGATGTCGCTTGAAAGACTCCAAACCCATGACGTTTAAGCGATATCATTCATAATATTGTACCATGTAACGTGACCTTAAATAGAACTTGGAATACAAAAAAATATGTCTGAATAAGGCCTTAGACTTTAATTTTTAGGCTACATTATCATGTTCAGTTATTGGTCAGTTTTTCACATCAGTTTTTGCAGCCAAAACCAGGAGTGGATGAAAAATACAGAAGTGGTGACGTGTTTCTATTAGGCCGGCTTCACACCATGATAGAATCAGGTCCGGGGCAGTCTGGTGTAAACCTGACAGCCCTGGATCCAATTTTGTCATTATACAGGCCTATGGGGCTGGATTGAAGCGGATGGCAGCTATGTTCCATCCTGTTTCCATCTGTCCGGGAGGATCCGGGTGTATTTGGATCTTCCTCCCGGACACAAAAACGTTGCTTGCAACGTTTTTGTGTCCGGGACGAAAAATCTGCCCAAATCGGATCCTCCCGGATCCTGGGCTATCCGGCGCTCCCTAGCATGGGAGTCTATGGCGCCAGATTGCCCAGATCCGGGAGGATCCGAGAACCGGACACCGGCGGCTGAAGTTTAGCAGCGAGCGCTGCTAAACTTCAGCACCACCGGCTGTCCCCTGCTGTGATTTCAGGACCGTGGCTAGCTCCCCGCTAGCCGCGATCTTGAAATTTCAGCAGCTTCGGTTGCTATCAGCAGCATTCGGCTGCAAACTGGACGATATCTAGACGTGTGACAGCTCACCAACGATGTCAAAATGATGTCCTAACGACCGTGCGACCATGAAATCATTAGCAAGATTGTTTCAATATTGACCCGTGTAATGGTGGGTTTACACGCCGCGATATCGGCGTCCAACTCCGATCCAACTCCGACAAAAAGTCACGTGGTTCGTGAGTTGGACCCGATATCGTTCCTGCATCGTACTGTTTGAAGGTACAATACGATGCAGGAACGATGGTAATCCGATATCGGGGGTCGAATGAGCGTGCTATTCAACCGCCCGATATCGGATGCCTGTTGGAGCCGGATCGTTGCGTGTAAACATCCAACTCCGATGTGTACTCGCACGTCACCCATTAACTCCCATGTTAAATGGTCGTTACTGGGTTGGTGGGCGTACACATCGTAGGGACGTTGTTCCCGATATCGCAGCGTGTAAACCGCCGATGCTATAACGGGAAAAGTGCTCAAAAAATGTGCGCTCCCGCGCAGTTGTATAGCGATATCGCCCCGATATTGGGACGTGTAAACCCACCATTGGGCTGGTTTCACACCACAGTTTTTTTCCTGATCAGTTTGGATCAGGTTTGTGTGTCAAAACCAAGAGTGTCTCCAAAACTCAGAACAGGTGTCAATCTTTCAATTATACTTTTTCTCTGCAAGTTCCTTTCCTGGTTTTGGCACACAAAACCTGATCGAACCTGATCAGGGAAAAAACTGTGGTGTGAAACCAGCTTAACGGTACCTTAAGGGTGGCTTCACACTGCGGCGTGATCCGGTCCAGTGCTGTCCGGGATGACCCTGACAGCCGCGGACTGGATCAGCATACAGGACTGGAGGGCTAATTTGCCCTCCGGTCCGGTGTGCAGCGCACGCAGCTGCAGCCGCTCACAGGCGCCCGCCGTCCTGACCTATCAGCAGCAGGAGCTGCGTGCGGCTGCACACTGGACCGGAGGGCAAATTAGCCCTCCAGTCCTGTGTGCTGATCCGGTCCTCGGCTGTCAGGGTCATCCCGGACAGCCCCGGACCGGATCGTGCTGCAGTGTGAAGGCACCCTAAAGGCCACTTCACACACACAGATATCTGAGTCCAATATCTGAACAGATCTCTGGTTGCAGTGAAATCATGGATACATTGCTCCATTTTGTGGCTGTGTACAACATGGAGCAATGTATGCATGATTTCACTGCAACCAGAGATCTGTTCAGATATTGGACTCAGATATCTGTGTGTGTGAAGTGGCCTTTAGGGCCATGTCACACACACAGATAATTGTGCAGAGATTGTTCGCAGATCTCTGGTTGCAGTGAAATCATGGACACATTGCTCCATTTGTACACAGCCACAAAATGGAACAATGTGTCCATGATTTCACTGCAACTAGAGATCTGTGACCAATATCTGCACAGATATCTGTGTGTGTGACGTGGCCCAAAGGCGGCCGTCACACGGTTCAATTTAATGCACGATATCGTTTAAGCGATCTGCTTTTTGATCGCTTAAGCGATATCGTTTGTGCATCGCTGCGTGCGACCAAGCAATTTTACAATGTAAAATCGCTTGATCGTGACATCGCAGATATGAGAGCCGGAGCTCTTATCAAGCGATCAACGCTTGTTCAATCTGCTTCATCGTGGTGTGTAACACCACGATGAACGATCTCCCAGCGGCAGAGCCTATGCTGGGAGATGGTATCTATGGTAAACGTCGGGTTTTTAAGCGCCGCGCGGCGCCTAGTAACCCGATGTGTACCATAGTTACCAGCGATCTCGCTGCTCCACATCACTGGTGAGTCTGTCTGTGTGACAGCTCACCAGCGATGTGAGCGATATTGTTAGCGATCGCGCGTGCACGCGATCGCTTACAATATCGCTCTCGATATTGTAGCGTGTGACGGCCGCCTTAGACAAATTTCCCAATCGATCACCTTCACTTCTGCTCTTCCAATTATCAAACTTTCTTTTCTCTTCAGAGCAAAGGAATTTTTTTTCTTTTACATAAATGGCAATTTCAGTCACAATGCTGCCATAAGAACACATCACTGTGTCAGTAGAGCCTCCTCCAGTGACCACACAACAGATAATGTGATCACTTATAGCGGCCGTCACACGCTACGATTTCTTGCCCGATATCGTTTAAGCAATCTGTGTTTGGATCGCTTAAGCGATATCGTTTTGGCATCGTTGCATGTAATCAAGCGATTTTACTATGTAAAATCGCTTGATCGTGACATCGCAGATCTGAGCTCCGGAGCTCAAATCTAGCGATGAACGATTTAACAATCTGCTTCATCGTGGTGTATGACACCACGATGAACGATCTCCCAGCGGCAGAGCCTATGCTGGGAGATGGTACACGTCGGGTTACTAAGCGACGCGCGGCGCCTAGTAACCCGATGTGTACCATAGTTACCAGCGATATCGCGGCTCCACATCGCTGGTGAGTCTGTCTGTGTGACATCTCACCAGCGATGTGAGCGATATTGTAAGCGATTGCGCGTGCACGTGATCGCTTACAATATCGTTCAAGATGTCGCAGCGTGTGACGGCCGCTTATAGGTGACCTGGAATTTGGCATCGTACTAAGTTTATATCCTTCTTGCTGCCATTTTACCTGTACTTTGCACTCTGGCTGATTGTAAAATAGATCTGTGATAAAAGGTTTGCTATAAATTGGGTTTAAATGGTCACTGTAAAGGCATAATCCGATCGTTATTATGCAGACTTGTCCAAATAACACAGATTTTATAGGAAAATTTAATTTGTAGTTAATTTAGTTGGTGTGAATTGAATGTTCCTGGGTCTCTTCAGGCCTCAGAGCATAAAAAACGTAAATAAAAAAGAAAAATCCCTCAGCTCTTACCTGTCGCACTGTCCCTGCAGCCCACTGTTGGACTGCTGCCTTTTATTTCCCCGCAGCATGCATCATCCTCTTTGTCCTTTACCAGTCTAGGTCTTGGCTAACAGAGCGGCTAAGCCTCTAACATTGCTACATACTATGTCATCACCCAGGTAATTTGCGTCATGACATCACAACATGTAGTGCACTGTGACAGTTTAGGCTGCTTTCACACAGCGTTTTTGTGCTGTCCGAGGGGATCCGACTTTTTGCAGGACCCCTCAGACAGCAACGGATCCAAACTGATGCCTGCAATTGGATGCCAAATAGGCATCCGATTCCGATATTTTGCAGGATTAGTTTGGATCCTCTCCCTCTCTCCTCCTCTCCTCTCTCCCTCCTGTCACTTCTCTCCCCCTTCTCTCTCCCTCCTGTCACCTCGCTTCTCTCTCCCTCCTGTCACCTCTTTCTCCCCTCCTCTTTCTCCCCCTCTTTCTCCCCCTCTTTTTCCCTCTTTTCCAGACCTTAAAAAATAAAAATAACCTTTATTCTCACCTTTCCACGAGTCCCCCGGCGCTTCCAGCTATCTTCTTCTAGGACTTGGCGTGACGTCACAGTCACATGACTGGTTACCGCGGTGAGCGGTCATGTGACTGCGACATCACACCAGATCCTATAAGCATCGAGCACTGCGCTGGAGGCATCGGTGGATCGCGGGACAGGTGAGAATAAAGTTTTTTTTATTTTTAACCCTTTCTTTTCACTAAATGTCACCATTCGCTCTGTGACATCTAATTTCACTTCTGCAATGTATATTCATACATTGCAGAAGTGAAATTAGATGTCACAGAGCGATTTTAGTGTACTGAGCATGCTCAGTACACTAAAATCGGGTCAGAGGAAACAGCTGATCGTTATAGGCCCCATGTTATTTGGCGCGGATCAGGTCGGATCCAATTCGGTCCGATTTGATCCGCTGTGCCCAAAATCGCAGCAGACAAAAATCGGATGGCAATAAGGCCAAATCCGATCCGTGCCCTTAGACTAACATGGGGGCTAAATCGGATCCGATGCTGTCCGATTTTCAACGGACAGCGTCGGATTGCAGAAAAACGCTGTGTGAAAGCACCCTTAGCTCACAGTAATGTTAGGATGAGTGGCCACAATCAGTGTCACCAGCATTTTGGATGCAGCATGCTTTTGTGGCGCCCCTATGGCTAGGCGCCACTGCACCCCAAACAGACGGTGTAGTGCCTCCGTAGTTATGGATTTGGGGGTTTCCTTGTAGAGTCTGTCCTAAGCACCCATACACTAGCCCCCCATAGCATAGGGACCGTGTATTCAGTAGGTCCAGGGGTGGGGCTTAGAGTAGAGTGGGAGACTTGAGTGACAGTTGAGCTAATTTTAGTTAGACAGTGCTGGGAAGGCAGCCAGAGAGGACAAGCCTAACAGCGTTCCTTACAGGAGGGCGCCTCTTAAGGTACCTTTACACGCGGCAACCGCAGCTGGGAATCCTAAAGGCGATATGGCGCCCTGGAACAATCGCCGTGAAATTGCCTCACAGTTGCGTCGTGTAATTGGGGAATTTCACGGCGATAAATCGCCTCTCGCCTGTCGCCTGATTCCTGAGCACTGCTCTAAGGGCCCTTTTTTTCACGGCTGTACCTGCTGCAAGTGCCAAAACCGCACTTGCCGCACCTGCCGCAAGTCCGCCTATACATTGTATGGCGTTTACCGCAATCGCGCCGCAACCGTGCCGCAAGTGCAGCCGGTATGCGGTAATCGCGGCAGATGCGTTTTTTTTCACCGCATCTGCCGCGAATTTCAAAAAACGCTGATGTGAAAGGGCCCTAAAATCAGCTGCAATCATGAAGGTGAGATTTCCGGGTTTTGGCGTGTGATAGGACGATAGTGAAGGAATCTGCGTCGCTTATGATTTCCAGTAGGCGTGCCACAGCGTGCTGCAGTCCACGCCCTGTCTGCGATGATTGATGGTGGCTACTGTGTTCCCATAGGCTGTCAGTTCACAGGGCGCCATATTTGAAGAGCTGTCCGTTCAGCAACACACACATCTTCAATGGCGTCATGTATTAGCCAGCCTTCCAGAGCAGGCTGACCAATTGTAACGCTGTTGCGTTGTCCAATGAGTGTGTATGGGGCGCGGTGTAAACTACTGTGGCACGCCTATCTCCTCGCCGCGCTGACCATGCACGCCCACATTGCCTTTGGGATTGCAGCGTGTGAAGTCGACCGGATTGGTTCTGCTGTGGGTGAGGCGATTTCTGGGGTGACACATCGCCTTTCTTTCAGGGCGAGATTACGGCGTGTAATTCCGCCATCGGCAATCTGAGGCGACCATGAAAAACATGCACGCGCACGTTAGATCACCTCATATCGCCAGCAGATATTGTGGCGTGTGAAGGTACCCTTAGAGAGAGGTGACCCGGGAACTGGAGGGGATGAACCAGGCCTGGTTGGAGCTAGCTGGGGAAGTCCGGGGTCGACACCGGCATACCGGAGCCGAGGCAATCAGTGGTCTATCCCTGATTGCGAACCGACAAGCTGTGGGACCAACAGAAGGGAGCCATAGCACCACACACTGTACCTTTATCTCAGTCCTATATTGGGTCCAGGACACGAAGGAAAAGGACCGAATTCCGGTGGCGGGAGGAATTAGCTTGTTGTCTTTCCCGTCCGCACCAGTAAGGAACCGAATGTACTTAACTGTAACAGACCAGTGGACTGGCGCAGGAGCTCTGCAGAGTGGTTAAAGAGAGTAAGGAGGGACACAGACCCCGAAAGCCATTAAAAGGGACCATCAACACACTCTACAGGATCACCCTACAATCTGTGGCTACTTCCCCGTTCAGTCAGACTGTGACTGTGTATTGTATCATCTACCCGGTACCAGTAAAGTGACGTTTGAGTTGAATCGGTGTCTGTGATCCTTTCCTCAGGCGCCAAGAGGGCCTCAGCATCATCAGAGGGGTAAGAACTACAACTCCCCTCATCCAACCCCGCTGCCCTGAGGTAAAGCTCCACCTGTGGGGAGCTGTACTACTCTGAGCTGCACCTCCATCACCTCGGCGGCCGGCCGCAGCGCTGGTGACCCTATTACCAGGTACCACAGGTGGCGTCACAATACCATTCCTTTCCCCTCCATCATCATCATCCCCACCATTCCCGCCATTGAGGGTCCAGGGCACGGAATCGAGAACCGACCAGCCGTGATCCCCCATCAAAGTGATCATCTGTCCCGGTATCCGAGTACCCCCTACCCTGTCAACTGGCTCACTTTCACTTTGTAGAAAATGCTGCATTGTACAGTAATTGTGTGCGGCCTCCTGCTGTATACAGGGGGCTATGTGTAACCTCCTGCTGCATACAGGGAACTATGTGTGACCTCCTCCTGTATACAGAGGACTATGAGTGACCTCCTACTGTATACAGGTGTGGCGCCCCTGCGACCAGGTGGCCACAAGAGGGAAGTGCAGCCAGGTAAGCAAGGTTGCAAAACACACCCACATCGCACAAACACCGACCCTTTGTCTAGAACTCTAGGTTGGGCAAGGGGCAGCGGGTGTAGCACAGTGGGTGGAACGTAGGAGGACACTGACAAAGTGGGTGGAGTGACCTAAACAAAACCTGGGAGCAGAAGGAGACAGAAGTTAGTTCGAGAGTTAGAGGAGAAGGAAAGAAGAGAGACTTCCCAGGCAGTTTCAGGCTCCCTGGAGAAGTAGAATTATGAGAGGCACAGACGCCTGGAGAGAAAGCCTACTTCACAGCCTGGAAGTAACAGGAAGGGGAAAAACTGAAAGAAGCTCCACATCTAAGGAAGGTGCGGGACAAAGGCCTGGCAGCCTGATAGACCCGTGCTGCGCGGAGGAACCCTTAGCACAGTGACAGACAGAAGGAGCATGGTGTGCCCAAATATCTGAACCTGGGACACTGGAGGGCTAGGCCGACACCAGAGCACCGGCTCTGAAGAGGTGACCGGGGATTCTATACCCTAATCACGAGACACACTGGTGTGGGGCAGAGACTTTATGTGCTGCAGCCTTACTTTCCATCACGGACTAGGAACACAGCCGTCATACTAGGACTGGTGACCCTGACTGCAAGGGAAATATATTCACCCGTGAGTCCGAGACAACCAGACCGAACCCGTGGGTGAGGTACTACGTACCACTGAGAGAAGGGCCTAAAAGGACTTTTAGGGAGTAACACAGAAAAGCTACTTGAGCTGCACAGTTTGAGTAACCTGGAGCAGTCCTGAAGTGTAAATTGTGTGAACTGTAACTGGAAAGAACTGTAAACTGTGATCTGTTGTCCTGTAAAGACCTAAAGTAAAGTACTCAGTAAGCTCACACTTGACTGAGACTGTTTACTTGCAGTGTCGCAGAAAAGTCCCGCCTGAGGAGCCATGGCCTGTCAGCCCTGCACACTGGCTGGAGGAGCTGCAGCTTTGAAGTAAGTGACTTGTACCCAGCACCATCCCTCATCAGGCCCTCCATCATCACCACTACACCTGCCCTGGGGACCCTCAGCCCTACCCGAGGAGAGCTTACCATCCACGCTGCCCCAAGTCATTGTCCCCAGCAGGAGTACAGCAGCGGTGATTCTACTAACCACATACTCTGGGTGGCGGCACGAAAAATCATCCCTTGTAAATATCCCCTTTTTGGACTGATCCCAGGCCACGGGACTGGGTCACGACTACCGTGATATCCCTGAGAGACCGACACCGGCCCGATTCCCGAGTACCCGATAGCATGGGGGTGCATCACAGGGGGCTGTGTGCAACCTCCTCTATACAGGGGTTGTATGTGGTCTCTTGTTTGTGGCTGTTATATTTGACAAATTGAGAGCTACTTTTGAGGAGTGCAACGAGGCTGATATATGCATGCGCTTCCATCACTGCTACCAGAGGACGGGAGATAATATCAGAGCTTATGCCTGGCGTGCCCTTAAACATGTCAGCCCTGCCAGTGTACCCGACGAAAACAAACTCTTGATTGAACAATTCACCCGGGGACTGCTATCCCCCAAGGACAATAAGACTGTACGTTGGTGGTCATTGAGCAATCCAGAAGCTGACTTTACCACCCTGAAGGACATGGACATTAAAGGGTTGCGGCCGGTAGAGACCCACGAAGCTGCCATTAAAAGGTGGTGCAGTGGCGAGGCGCAGGCTACCCCGAACCGCGTACCCGTGTCTGCAGCCACGCAAAATGTACAATCTGCTCAGCCTGACAAGTATGATTCCCTGCGTGTTGAGGTGTGTGCTGAGATGCACCAAATGAACAAAAACATCAACAAGCCGATGGACGCTCTGCAGCTGCAACAAAACCAACAGCCAGCGCTAAGACCCCAGCCCCGACCTCAACCGCTGATTCAACTTGCTGACAGCCCAGAGGATGTACCCTGGATGAGAGCGAAGAAAGCCACAGCGTACTGGGGAAGAACCACCGTCCGCTACAGCTCCACTGCCGCCACTGTAATCGAACCGGCCACATCGCCAGGAGTTGTCCTTTAAACGGGCAGTCCTTGGGTGCCGGGGTCCAGCCACCTGGTACAAGACCTTCATGGGACAGAGGCCGTTTCTGTCCATTGTACTAGATGGCATCCGGACACCAGCTCTGCTGGACACCGGGTTACAGCTGACCACCATCCCCTATATCCTTTATAAGAAATATTGGGCTGATGCAGAACTGAAATAGCCTGCCTTAAACTTCACCCTCAATGCATCAAACGGTGAACCAATCATTGTAATGGGGGTCATAGAAGTGTCCATAAAGGTGGGGAGGGTCGAATTGCAGAACCAGGGGGTCCTAGTAGTAGCAGAAGCCAGTAATGCAAATGACTTATATATAATACTAGGCCCTAATGTTTTTAGCAATTGCATGGGGAAGTCTTGTCTTTGCTTCGACAGATCGCAGACACTGCCAGACCTGGTCAAAGGAAGGTCCTCCAGCGCGAAATAAGAGCCATCCTGCACCATCAACAGGTAACAATTACAGGTGGCGAAATTGGCACTGCACGGGTGACAGACCCGTTGCCTATTGTGATTCTCCCAATGAATGAAATGATGATTTGGTGTTGAGCAGCTATAGGTCTGAGAGGGCAGGACTACCAGGCATTAGTGGAGCCCATCAGCACAGAGCACAGACCTACACTGTTGACAGCCAGGGGAGTGGTGGATGTACACAATGGGATAGTATCTGTTCGCATGTTAAATTGTGGTAGTGAAGAGGTTAAATTACTTAGGTATACAACCGTTGCTAAATTGTACACAGTCAGCAACAACGAGATCCAAACAGTGGGACCCTTACCCCATGCCAAAGGGTCAAAACCTGATCAAACAACTGGGCCACTGGAAGACTGGTGTCTGCAGCTCCATGTCAGAACTGACACCACTCCTGTGTACAAAAAGCAAGGTGTGTACCGTGTAGTTCAAGAATTCAAACAAGTCTATAGTAAGCATCCACTTGATTTTGGTAGGATAAAAGGGGTGCAGCATCATATCCCCACAGGTACACATCCACCAATCAAAGAGCGGTACAGGCCTATTCCACCTGCACATTATCAAAAAGCTAAGGAAATATTACAGGACATGAAGGACGCAGGGGTTATACAAGATAGCTGTAGCCCCTGGGCAGCCCCATTAGTCGTAGTCAGGAAAAAGGATGGCAGTATGAGGATCTGTGTAGACTATAGGCAAATAAACCGCATAACACACAAAGATGCTTAACTGTTACCTTGTATAGAGTAATCATTAGCTGCGTTGAAGTCTGCCAATTACTTCTCCACCTTACATCTCACTAATTGGTATTAGTGGCAGGTGTCCATAGCCGAGGAAGACCGTGAGAAGACGGCATTCACGACACCTATGGGCCTATGTGAATTTAACAGCATGCCTTTTGGACTATGTAATGCACCCGGAACCTTCCGGGGGTTGATTGAAAGTAGCCTGGGACATAAGAATTTTGAGACGGTACTGCTCTACCTGGATGACGTGATTGTATACTCTAAGACCTGTGGGGAACACGAAACGCTCATCTAGCAGAGGTGTTTGAAGCTCTGGCGAAATACGGGATGAAGCTAAAACCATCCAAATGCCACTTGTTCAAGTCAAGAGTACAGTACCTGGGACATATAGTCAGTGCTGAAGGCGTGGCCCCTGATCCAGACAAGGTGACAGCAATCAGGGAGTGGCCAGAACCCAAAACCATCAAGGAAGTACATCAATTCCTCGGATTGGTGGGCTGCTATAGGAGGTTCATAAAGGAGTATGTGGCACCCCATGGGTTAATATGCCACAATAACACCACATAGGTTCTCTCCCCACTACACACTGACAAACACTAGCACCTCTGGGCCAGGAGGGGGAGCACCACCTGCTCCCTTAAATACTCTTGCTCATGAGGAAGTATCTCAGAACAGCTCAGGAGAACTGAGAGCTCAGACCGTACAGCACGGTGCAGTGCTGTGAAGAGCACAAGTTAGTGCAGAACTTAGTGCAGGCCAAGCAAGGGTCAGAGGAACAGGAGAACTACAGACAGAGGAACACGTCTGGGAGCTGGAGTGATACTTTCACTTGCCCCAGAAGAGCGCACGATACGGACAACGGATCCGGTACTGTGTCTGGCACCCACAGCACAGTGAATCCAGGAACAGTGGGATCTCTAGATGCCCCTAGTACCAGTGCAAAGCAACACGGAGGGGTCAGCACAGCACAGAGGACTCAAGTTGCCTACCCAAGTGGTACCAACAGAACACAGAGAAAGAGTGGGAAGTCCCAGCAGCTTAGCTAGACGCAGCAGCCAGGACACACACACAGCGTAACATGAGGAAGCTGACGACCCGGACAGGGTGGGGAGAGAGCTTAGCCCCATTACAGACTCTGTGGACTATAACCTGCAACAACATCTGCAGTAAAGCTTTGGAAAACAGCAGAACTGTGAGTCTGTGTATTGATTGCAACCTTTGCCCTACATTCAGTAACAGAGAGCTCCCACCTACAGAGCTACAAGCCTGCCACCTCTGCACACGGATTAGAAGAAGCTGCAGCATCAGGAGGAGAATTGCACCTTTGACTACTAAACGTGAGTGTGTGTCCTTTAACCCCGTCTTCACCATTCATATCCATTATAGACTATACCATCACTGCCCCGGGGAATACAGTTCTACTGTCACATCGCCATTGGACTCGGTGGCTGGTGTTCCTGCCTCGGCCGCTGGGAGGAGCCGGATTCCTTCGGCTGGTGGCGCCGGTGATAGGAGGGCCTTGTCCTCATATGGAACCGCTCCCGCGACGTCTGCCTCTGTCGCTGAGCGCCGCTGTGTTTCCCCTCTGAGTGGTGTTGGTCGCAGAGGAAAGGGCCCTGCAGAGGTGTCCGTTAGGCGCAGCCTGCGTTCTTCTGTCAGAGGAGGCGTGGGTGGAGCCAGTCATGCATCTCCATCTGGCCTGGATCTAGGGGCGGTCCGGATGAGGTCATCAGGTTGTGAGCTCCAGCCTATGGGAGGTAGCCGTGCCCTTCAAGTACATTGGAGCCTGGCTTGCAGGCCGCCAGATATAGTTTTGGTTCCCCAGTGATAGTGTTTGTGTGTTTAGTTTCGTGTCTGACCTTGCCTGGATTTCTGACTCTGCCTCTGCCTATTGATTTTGTACCTCAGCTGCCCTCTTGGTTTTTGCCCTTGACCTTTGCCTGGATTTTTGACTCTGCTACTGCCTGACGATTTTGTACCTTTGCTGCCCTCTCGGTTTTGACTCGGACTTCTGACTTCGTTTTTTGGGTCTTGATTTTCCCCTGGCGACCTCCCCGGCTCTGTTACTTATAAGGGCAGCTACCCCCTGGGCTCCGCTGTAATTCCAGATCCCTGTATAGGGGTTAAGGGTCTCGGGGTTTCTCGGGGTGCTGCCTACCAGCTGCTCGGCCACACGGTGGATGGTCGTCACATCTACCCACTGGAACTATTACACCTAAGCTGCCATCCCATCATCCCCGGAGGTTCTGCAGCAGTGGCGGCCCCATCACTGGCCGCATATGGTGGGTGGCGTCACGACTGACAATCCCCTGTAAATACACCCCCTTTTATTTGCCAGGGCCCGGGAAGCGGACCGGACCAGGATCACCCGTGACTTCCCCCGCAGCAGACACGGTCCGGTACCGAGTACCCTCGTCCCAGTGGGCTCGACAAGTACACCAAGAAGGCTGCTCCCCTGCAAGACTTCCTAGTGGAGCAACCCACGAAGGGCAAGTCTAAGGATTCTCCGTGGAGGTGGGGTAAGGAACAAGAGGAATCATTCCAGATGATGAAAGAAGCCCTGATAGGAGAAGAAATCATTGCTTACCCGGACTACAACCTGCTATTCCTGCTGTACACGGATGCCAGCAATGTGGGACTAGGAGCCGTCCTTTCACAAAGGCAAGAAGGCAAAGAATGGGTGATCGCCTATCCCAGTAGGAAACTGCGCCCCACAGAGAGGAATCCAGAGAACTACAGTTCCTTTAACCTGGAATTCCTGGCCTTCGTCTGGGCCGTCACCGAGAGGTTCAAAACTACCTGGTCTCTAGCAAGTTTACAGCTTACACGGATAACAATCTGCTGACCCACCTGGAAACTGCGAAGTTGGGAGCCATGGAGCAGAGATGGATGGCTAGATTGTCCAACTACCAGTTCACCATCAAGTACCGGGCTGGGCACCAGAATGGAAACGCAGATGCTTTATCCAGAATTCCTCACCTGTCAGATGAGGATGTGACTCACCGCGTCCGGGACTCCGGTTTAGACAGGCGTTTTCTTCTTCCTCCTTGTCACGGATGGACCGCGCCTGCCGGTAGTGGGGCCCGGTGGGTACAGATCAAAAAGAGAGACGCCATTAGTGGAACAGATTAAGGGGTTAATTTGTCGTGACGCCACCTATGAGAGATTCGGTAACTGTACCGACGCTGCGGGGCCTCCGGGTGATGGAATGCAGCAAGATGGAACGCTCCCCACAGGCTGAGCGATGATCCCCGGAGCCAGGAGCTGCATAAGATGTTCTGAGGCAGCTGCGTTTACCTTAGCATGCGGATAAGCAGTTCATAAGAAGGCACGGACACTGTAAGTCTCTGTAATGGGTTCTTTACTGTAACCAGCAGACAGTACATGGTATACAGCTTGTAGGTAGTGGACCGGGTGGACTCAGCAATGACCAGTGTGTTCTCAGAGATCCGCGGTGTTCCTCCATTCTAACTAAATATGTTGCCGTTGTCGCCCAGGAATGCCAGATCGGGTACAAGGAGGCTGCTTGAATGCCCTATCCGGGGTATACGTTCCGGATGCTTTGGGGAGCCTTGGGTCCTTTGGTGGGTACACACGCTGGCTAGATGACTGGATTTGGCGGTGGAGGGGTGCTCCTGTAAAGCTGTCCCTCCACTCCTCTGGTTTGCATAGCAGAGCTGAACTGCTGCTAGCTTCGGTACCAGCAAACCGGCTGTAAATGGGCACGGGACGATTTTGGACCCGCATGTTGATGCCCGAAGATCGGTTGATTAGGCACCGAGAGTGATGGTGCTCAACCGGGGTGACTGTAGGGAGATGGCCTGTAGAAGGTGGCCAGGGGGCCGCACGGAACTGTGCAACCCCCTCTCCTAGGTTGCAGAGCTGGTTGGTTTTGCTCCTTCTCCTACGTTGCTCGGAGAGTTCTTTTTGCAGACTCCTCTGTCTGTACTAAGTCTTCCACTACACACTACCTCTACACTCTGCCCACCAGGACCTGATTGGCCCTCTATGCTAGGTGATGCATGTAGGGTATGGATCTCTGAGTTAACCGTGTGACTTCTGAGTCAGAGAATATTGCTGCTTCAGTTTTGGCTGCAATACCCTCTTGTGACGCACTCGTTGCGGGGCACCACAGATGTAGATGAAGACGAGCTGGAAGAAGTGGAGTTACCTGCCTTCCATCAATTAAGAGTAACTCAGTGCCAGCAAACCCGTCAAGACCCTCCTGCAAGAATGGTGAACCAGTTGCCCCACTTCGGTTGGAAAGAGGTGCAAGACAACGACCCGGCTGTCAGTCTGGTAAAACAGCTGATAACCCAGGAGTCAGCAAAGCTGCCAGAAAACCCCCAACCAGAAGTCAAACATCTGGGGAGCGAGCAAAGCAAGCTGTTCATATACAAGGAGAAACTTTGCAGCAGGTACATCAACCCAAGAACAAACGAGATGGTCTGGCAAATCATCGTGCCAAAATCAGAAATCCATGTGGCCCTGAACAATCAAAACACAGAAGGAACAGGGGCACCAATGCTGCCGGCTTATCGGAGAGAACGCTCTGGAGCGACCGGTGTTCGGGCAGGTGGTGCCCGTCACTAGGCAGCATACAATATAGTCTTGAAATAAGGAAGACGGCACTCACCGGTCTGTTGCTGTGCTTTTATTCAGGGTGCAATATTAACATGGTGCAGGGAGGGGGGGTGCATAGCTGAGGTGACGACGGCACCGTTTCGCGCAGGGTGACCCGTGGAAGCGCACGCTGCGCGAAATGGTGCCGTCGTCACCTCAACTATACACCCCCCTCCCTGCACCATGTGAATATTGCACCCTGAATAAAAGCACAGCAACAGACCAGTGAGTGCCGTCTTCCTTATTTCAAGACCATGTGGTCCTGAACGCCTATCACAACCAGACCGGTCACTTCGGGTGGAAGAAGCTGGAAATGCTACTGAGGGATAGGTTCTTTTGGGTCGACATGTGTGAATCCATTGAAAGATGGTGTAAGAACTGTAAACCCTGCAGCCTGAGAAGAAAGGACTTTCAGAGTCAGAAAGCACCCCTTCAGCCCATCGTGGCAAAACAGCCCTTGGAAATTGTAGCCTTGGACCATGTAAAACTGACTCCAAGTAGATCCGGCTACACATACGCGTTGACCATGGTAGACCATTACTCGAGATTCTTAATGATTGCCCCTGTGAAAGACTTAACAGCTGCCACTGCTGACAGAACATTCCAGAATGTATTCTGCAGACCATTGGGTTATCCTGAACAAGTCCTCACAGACCAAGGATCAGCATTCGAAACAGTGATCTTCCAAGAGTTCTGCCACATGCATGGGTGCAAAAAGATCAGAACAACCCCATATCATCGCCATGCCAAAGGATTATGTGAGAAAATGAATAATATCATCATTGATATGTTGAAGATCTTACCCTTAGAGGAAAGAAACCAATGGCTGGAGAAACTACCAGACTTGGTTGATATTTACAACCACATTTCAGTACGTTCTACCAACTGTACACCAGCTTACCTGATGAGAGCCCGTACAGGAAAGTTACCTGTAGACTTGGAACTCGGTTCCTAATTGGAATACCAATCGCCTCAAACAATACAAAATGGTTCAAGCCTGTGCTGAAGACAACCTGGAGAAAGCCTGTGAAAAACAAGAAAGGGACTATAACAAACATGCTCCAGCAGAACCTATAACACCTGGAAGTATTGTCTTAAAGAGGAAAAGAACCCAACACAAATTGTACAATCAGTGGGAACAAGAACCCTACGTTCTATTAGATTCTGGTTATGACAATGGCAAAGTATGTCTGATTAGCAAGAACGGTGGAAAAAACACTCAAACTGTGTCAAGAAATCACATCAAAAAGTGTCCAACTGAATGGGAAAACCAAAATCCCCCAACTCAACCAATACAAGAGTCAGAACCAGTACAAGAACAAAATCCAAGTGAAGAACCAAAGGAGAAAGTAATCTCAACCATCTTAGCAGATTTCCCACAAGATTGGCCTCAACAAGATGGAGCCATCTTAGTGCCAGTACTGAATCTCTATCAGCCCAAAGAAGTGGTACAAAGGAATCAGGAAGAAATACCGGTTGCAAGAGAATCTGAGGATGCTGCAATCGGTACACCTGCTAGCCCTGTAGTGAGACTAAGGCCACACAGATGCTTACCTGACATACCTGCACCATGCCCTTTACTAGAAACATCACCTTAGACAGTGACACCTGTAGTGTGTAACTCACAGAGAAGCACACAAGGTCAACCCCGTCTAGGTATGGAGAGTGGGTACAGTAAACGCAAGGTAGAACACACTGAAAAGTAACATGTAAATAGCAGTAATATGTAAAATAAGAATGTAAAAGGGTAAGCGTAGGTCAAAACCAAAAACAAGGTACACAACACCAAAAGAGGGGTGAGTGGAGTTGGCGTAAGGAGCTGTCTAGGGAGAGCAATAACTTGGCTAAAAGGTGACCCCAGGGCCAGGAAGCCTACAGCACTTATGACTGGTAGAGGCCCCTATAGTATCTAGGACTCCTACGCCGAAACACCCGTAGTAGATGTTGTTGTGTATTTTGAACTCTTGAGCCTACAGAGACTTTACCTGTAAGGACTTGTTGAACTTTTGAAAGACTTTTTCCCCTTTGAACTTTCCTCGGATTATAATTTAAAAGGACCGTGTTACAGGACTGGTGTAACAAAAAACTTCTTTTTCTTTTTCAAAGCCTGCGGTGAATGGACTAGCACCATATGGACTTACCTGTTTTTCTATTTTTGCAATATTTTTCAGTGATTTTTGTAACTTTTTATATTTTGAGACTTTGTAAATACCTACATGCAATCAGGAACTACTTTTCAGGCACAGTAGATTTGGCATTTTCACATGGGAAAATGGGTAAGAAGGCACCATAATTTGTCACACAATTTCTGCTGAATCTGGCAATACCCCACATGTGGCTGTACAGTACTGCATAACCACATGGCAGGGCTTGTGATTGAGGGAAGCAGTGCTATTCAATTTTTGGATCACAGATTTTGCTAGAAATAGTTTGTGGACTCCATTTGCAGACCCCCTAAGTGCTGGAACAGCAGAATCCCCTTAAAGTGCCCTCATTTTGGAATTGAAACCCATCTGCAAATCTGCCATTGTAGTGCCCATAGATTGTGCTTAGGTCATGCTTCTGGAGACATGCACTTATTTTTAGCATGCTCTCCTCACTACAGAAATGCAATTCCACTCATAATCTGCCTACAGCACCTTAATGAGATGAAAGATAATTTTTAGGGTAGGGGTCATCTTATTGACACACTACAACACTCCCTAGAGGCCATTCAACACCCACCATGTCCTAAGAAGACAGACAACATTCCATTAACACACAGGACTATTAGGAAACATTGAAATCTTACAAATCCTTATTGAATCTTATAGGCTATCCCAATTTTAAGGAGTTTCAATCTCTGATTCTACCTTGATTTAGGAGAGCCCCTAATCTCAAGGACAGTCATGTGTGAGCTTATAGAACTCCAAAAAAGGCACATACCCATGTCTCCACTGCCACCAATGCAATAATATTTTTAGGGGCAATACTATCCATGGGAAAGTGCTACCGAATTAAAGATTTTTACACCTGCGACACTTCTTATGTTGTGTACCTGTTAAAATGTCTGTGTTGTCTCATTTACTTGGGGGAGAACACACAACCTATCAGAGATTGAATTTCTAAACACAAATCAACCATCTGTTGCAAAAATATACTGTTACCAGTACCCCACCACTTTGTCACTTCAGGACATTTGGTTGCTCAAAGATTTCAGGTGATAGAACAGGTACCGTCCCCACAAAGAGGTGATGATCGTCTTTGTTTACTCAAATGTACATAAGCATTTTGGATACATAAATTGCGATTGACTCGCCTCGGCGGGGGCCGTGGGGTACTCGGAACCGGGCCCTCTCGATGTCGTCGGGGCTGTGGGTTGTGACGGTGGCATGACCCAGTCCGTGGTCCCCTCATCGGGCGGCCAGTAAAAAGGGGAGCTTGAAAAAGGGATAAAAATAAAAGTAAAATAAAAGAGTTTGTGTAGTGACGCCACCCATGGAAGGCGGCCGGTAGAGCTGCTGCTGCAGTTAGGACTTCTGGGGATGATGGGGGTAGCAGCTGTGATGGTTTGGCTCTCCACGGGAAGAGCGGGTCCCCAGGGCAAATGTAAAGTCTATGGAGGTGATTTGGGGAAATGGAAGGCCAGCGGGGCTGGGCTGGCTGCTGGCAGAGATTAGGGACACTTTCAGACAGGCTGCTGCTGCCTGCTCAGCGTTTCAGTCTACCTCTCCTCAGGCGCAGAACAATCTGACACAATGCTGAGTTTCAACCTGGTTTACTTGGCTTGTCTCGTCAGGTCAGGGCGTTTCAAGTTACAAGCCAGTACAGTAGTCTATTAGCAGTCGGGATAGCTTGTCCAGTTCACCCCCTTTTGTGTTCCTTTCCATGGGCATCTCTTCTCAGCGCTGCCTATTTTCCACCCTACTGCACGCGCCCCCGCATGCAAAGCTGCGATCCACCGGCCACGGGCCTTCATTGGGCGACTGACCAACTCCCCTGGCTATAGTATGGCAGCCTTCTCTTCACTGTACTGGGGTTGGGCCACGGGACATAAAGACCCCGCGGCCTACCGGTTTAGTGGATAGAGCTTGGAGCTTCCTTGCCACCTCAGGGCTGTTCACCTGGTTCCTGCCCTGTCCTGCAGCTTCAAAGCCAATTCGGGTGCACGGGTGGATTGCTCACTGCCCGCGCCCCTAGGACTCCTTCTGTCTCCCTGCAGTCTGTAGCCCGGGACCCGGAACAGAGCTCATGATGGGACCGGCCGCCAGGTCCATGTCCCCGTTGTCTCGTGTTCTCCTCCGACGCTTGCTCCTGGTGTTTTTCTTCTCTCCATCTGACTGGTTGATGGACTAACTAATCACTCACTGACTACTGACTAACTTCCTGTGGTGTTTTCTGATTTTCTCCTTCCTGACCGTTTCCTGTGCTAACTTCCCACCCACGACCTGTCTCCTCCCACCATCCCACAGCTGGGCTTAGAGTCCCTGCCATGGGATCGGGGTGTGTTGGTTGTGTGTGTGTGGGTGACTGGACTTACCAATCCCGGTTGCTGCAAACCTCTAGTGGTGACCAGACCGCACAGGCGCCACACGATCACTCTTTGCTTTTGTTTGACTGTTTAAATAATTGTGACTTCTTATATGTTCTCTATGTTATATTCATTATCGTCTACCGATTGTTGTGGCTTCTTTTTTTTTACATTTAACCGTTCATTTCTATGTTGCTTTATTACAACTATTTCTATTTGGTCATGTTAATAATGGCACATTGTCCTCCTTTTCTACAAATAATTGTAAATGCTCTAGCACTAGAATACAATCTATTTCCTGTGATGAATATGCTGCACGCATGCTCCTTTGGTCCATGTGCTCCTTATCTGTATTTACACTGCCTTTGCTGAAATACACAATGCTCTCACTTGATACACATGTCAGATTTAGGGCCCCGTTAAATGTAGCGACACTCCAGCGATAAGATCAACGATACGACCTGGTAGGGATCGTTGGTGCGTCGCTATGTGGTCGCTGGTGAGATGTCAAACAGTCAGATCTCACCAGCGACGCAGCAACGATAAGGAATGATACGACGGTCGTTGGGAACCTGTCACTCTCGGGCGTAGTATTGAGATTGTCGGTCATTGTCCCTGTCAAACACAGCGATGCATGCTGCCTAGCGGGAGCGCAACGACCAAAAAATGGTCCAGAACGGTTTGTAACGATCAGTGATCTCACAGCGGGTGCCTGGTCACTGCTGAGTGTCACACATAGCGAGGTTGCTGGCGAGGTCGCTGTTACGTCACAAAACCTGTGATGTTGCATCAATATCGCTAGTGATATCATTGTGTGTGAAGCACCCCTTAGTCCTCAAATTATCTTTAGTATTCTTACAAACATCATGGTCAGCATTATCTTTCTGTCACAGCATCTTCCAGCTCTGGCCCACCCCCCATTCCAATGGGAGATTGGCCACAGCAGTGGCGCATCCTGCCCTTTCCCTTTATCTACCCGCACTGCTAGCGCTATTGTGGCACCCCATGGGTTAATATGCCACAATAACACCACATGGGTTCTCTCCCCACTACACACTGACAAACACTAGCACCTCTTGGCCAGGAGGGGGAGCACAACCTGCTTCCTTATATACTCTTGCTCATGAGGGAGAGCTCAGAACAGCTCAGGAGACCGTGCAGCACGGTGTAGTGCTGTGAAGAGCACGAGCTAGTGCAGAACTTAGTGCAGACCTAGTGAGGGTCAGAGGAACAGGAGAACGACAGACTGAGGAACACGTCTGGGAGCTGGAGTGACAACTTCACTCGCCCCAGAAGAACACACAGAACGGACACCGGATCCGCTACTGTGTCTGGCACCCACAGCACAGTGAATCCAGGAACAGTGGGATCTCTAGATGCCCCTAGTACCAGTGCAATGCAACACAGAAGGGGTCAGCACAACACAGAGGACTCAAGTTGCCTAGCCAAGTGGTACCAGCAGAACACACAGAGAGAGAGACGTGAGAAGTCCCAGCAGCTCAGCTAATAGCAGCAGCCAGGACACACACACAGTGCAGCACGAGGAAGCTGACGACCCCGGACAGGGTGGGAAGAGAGCTCAGCCCCATTACAGACTCCGTGGACTATAATCTGCAATAACATCAGCAGTAAACCTTTGGAAAACAGCAAAACTGTGAGTCTGTGTATTGATTGCGACCTTTGCCTTACATTCAGCACAGAGAGCTTCCCCCTGCTACAAGCCTGTCAGCTCTGCAGCCTCAGGAAAGAAGGAGAATTGCACCAGTGTCTACCAAACGTGAGTGTGTGTCTTTTAACCCCGTCTCCACCATCTATACCCCTTATAGACTATACCATCACTGCCCCGGGGAATACAGTTCTACCCACAGGAACTATACCATCTATGCTGCCACTACATCATCCCCGGAGGTTCTGCAGCAGCGGCGGCCCCCTTACTGGCCGCATATTTTCGGTGGCGTCACGACTGACATTTCCCCTGTAAATAATCCCCTTTTTATTGCCGAGCCCGGGACACGGCCCCGACCAAGCCACCCGTGACTTCCCCGGCACCATCCGGTCCGGTACCGAGTACCCCCGTCCCGAGGGGCCCGACACTATTCAGCATAGAAATACAGGACTGCAAAGTAAAAGATAAATATCCAGAGCAGATATTTAAAAAAAGATTTATACTAATATTGCAAACGGATACTCAGAATGTATATGTTAGAGACCCAACATACAGTACAAAAGTTAACACAGAAAAATATATTGCAAGAAAAATATAATATTGAAGGGTCAGAAAAGTTTGAAGCAGGCATACGAATGATGTAAAAAAGTGATATTAAATAGTTAACGACCCATAAGTATAAGAAATAAGTAACGTGCACAGTGGCATATGAATCAACTCACGAGTCCCTTTCATTTGTCCTAACTATTCTAACTAACACTTTCCTAATAAACTTCTGCTACCTACCCTGCTCCTTGTCAGATAAAAGCACCACATGGTAAAGCAGGTTGAGCAGTGAAGTCTGATTTGGGCATGTGTGCCCAGACTGCTGTAAGTCACAGAGAGGAAGCTCCACCCCCACCAGTGATGTGCCCTGCTCAGTTTGTCCGATTCTGGTCCCCAGACCGGAAGGGTCAAAGCTATAACATCACTAAAAGTATTTACGAACCTCGAAGAGATAAGCTAATAGGAGCACAGTAGGTAGTAGAAGTATATTGGGAAAGAGTTAGGACAAAAGAAAGATGATCACATTAGTAGTGGAAACATCTTTAAGCATTTT
Source organism: Allobates femoralis (assembly GCA_033576535.1). NCBI lineage: Eukaryota > Metazoa > Chordata > Amphibia > Anura > Aromobatidae > Allobates > Allobates femoralis. The sequence goes on along the minus strand of JARQOC010000002.1, from coordinate 669,612,608 downwards.
TTCTATTATCTAATGCAATATTTTATTGCTTGGTTAGTACTAAGTATGCCGTTTATCCATTTGTGCACTGTGCCCTACATTGAGCCACTCCTGGTGTGTTAGTGTGAAGATTACATCACATCTTCCATTATAATGTATGCCATGATTGTGCACAGCTAACACATGACATTGCATTGTTCATGTGACCATAAAGAAGTGGTGACGGTGTAGTATCTGACTCTCAGAATCACATGATTGTTTTTGCTGAATGGCTGTCACCTGAGTGATGTAAGGGATTTCCTATCACCTGTTCTCTCAAGCCTGATGAAGTCACGCAGCCCAGCGTAGCCGTCCCCGGGGAGACATATAATGAATTGTATACACAGGATACTGAGTCATAGCAGCATGACAGCAATTATAGGAAAAAAAAAAAGCTGACCTAGATAGCTAAGAAAATATCATGTGATGAGTGTGATCCTGTCATGGCCTCACCTCTTTTAAAGTTCACCTTGAAGATTCATGAATCATTTTTTGTCTATGATGTCAATGGACATAACACGTGTACATACTCAGCTATTTACCCATTCAAATCCCCTATACTCCAAATCCATTGGGGGGTCCCAGCAATCAGCAATTTATCACCTAATCTGTAGAGCTAACTATCATATTCTATCATATTCCTATGAAACCAACTACACTACTAAATGTTAAAATTGCAAGAAGAAAAAGTCTTGGACTTCTTGAAATCACAGGATGGATAGACATGTATTCATATACAAATGAAGAATCATTTCATTTTTTTAGCATCACGTATGAGCGTCATGCGCACTTGTGCACCCTGGGTGCTATTATTGGCATTATGATTGTCTGAAGACTGTTCTGCCACGCTGAATGCATTTCAGCAGCAAATCATCAAGATCTGCTGCTGGCAGCTTCTGTTGACCAATTACGTCCTAACTGTGACCGATAGTAGACAAGTCCAGATATGCAGGCCATATTTAGACCATGCTTACACTTACATGAGTAACATGTGTCTTGGTGTTGTCATGTTGAAAAACAGCTTTTGCGAGACCTGGAATAAGGCTGGGGTCACACTTCAGGTCTTTTTTTTAAAAACCTGATCCGGTTTTGAGCTTTTAAAAAGCTTAAAACCAGATCAGGAAACACTCCTCATAGGAGCCTATTATAAAAACCGGATTGCTTCATAAGCTTTTTAAAAGCTCAAAACCAGATCAGGTTTTTTTAAAAAAAAACCTGAAGTGTGACCCCAGCCTTACTCAAAGACTATCCCTTTTTGGTGTTGCAATTTCAATGTTCAGCAGTCTATTTTCAGTCAGTCATCTCTTTTGCAATCCACGACCACAAGTTGGATTGACGAGCTGGTATTTTTGCCAAATGCCAAATAGGATGCTGTCCATTGGGGGACTCTCTCATTTTCCTCCCTAGCAGCTCCCTTTTAAGAGCAGCACTGAATGCACCTTGCAGCCGCAAGATCCCCTAGTATACTACATCACTAGTACCGAGGTCTCACGTCCTTAAGGCGGGGTGTGCAGCTATTATTTTGCAGCTTCTTGCTGCTTTAGAGTCCCTGCCTTGCATGACCATGTATGTGTGGCGCCCCTGCGGTCTGGTCGCCACAGAGGTACTGCACCTAAGCCATAAGTGTCCATGAGACCAGAAGAAGTAGAGGGGAACTCACCGGGTGTGTTGAGAATCCTTTATTCCACTTGTGAGTAAAACAGATTAAATGTTACTGGCATTGAGGTGCAGAGGGGTGGGGAGGTGTTGCTGGAGGCTGGACAACAGCACCATTTTGCACCTGTCTGGTGGTCTGGTGTCTGGTGGTCACGGGTCCCCGGTGAGTGCCCCTTTACTTCTTCTTTGTCTCATGTCTGCCTTGTCTAATATGAGAGAGAGCACCGTGAGTCCCTAGCTCTAAACTCGGCACAGTCACTGCCGCCACTGCATGGTTTAATGCTTGGTCCCACAGTGTTGGTGCCTGGAACCTTTCTTCAGTAACTTTGTTTCTGGACTAAGCCATAGGTGTGGTATCCCACTCCCAGGTAAGGAGGGGACACAAACCCGGGACACCTGCACCTAACAGCCATCCTAACTCCAGGCCAGGAGATCTTGGGCAGACCCTATTCAGGGAGGGCCCCATCTTCAGGCTGGAGGAGGGAGTACGTAGAGGGTGGGAACAGTAGGTAGAAAAGCAGAGAGGAAGAGGAGGGGTTGGGCAGTTAGTCGAGGACAATTAGTGAGAGAAGTTGGAGAGAGGAAGACCTAGGGGAAGCTCACTTCAGGGGAGGAGTGGGAACGAAGAGAAGGTCGCCACGGACCCTTGGCTGGAGGGACCCCGTTCCAGCAATAACCCCCACAGGACATTGCTGGTGGAGCTAGGTTGCTAGAGGGGACCGGCCTCGATCTAGCAACATACCTCAAGTTGGAGCTAGGAAACCGGAGGCCGCTGCACCTGTATGGACAGTGGCTACTGACCGTGTATATTCTACAAAACGGTGGCTAGACATAGGGTCAGGGGACGGATCGTCCATCACCCGACAAGGCCCGCAGCCACCTGCTTGGGACACTGTGCACGAAGACGCAGGGCAGGAGAGGCAGGTAGCCAGCGTGGGAAGTCAACCAGAAGAGGCTTACGACAGGGTGTCTTGGTTGAGTGAAACCAAGTTGCCTGGGAGTTGACCAGACTACTGACCCGGAGCTGGGCTGGACTGCTGAACTGAACTGTGAGTAAACGCTTGAGAACTGCAACCCCGGTGTCCTCATGTCATTCCACGCACCCTCCCTGTTGCCTATTGCACCCTGGCCATCACTGTCCCAATAGACTGTTACGCTAACCCTGGGGCTCCACTCCACCTGTGAGGAGAAATACCATCCCGGCTGCCGTACCATCTGCCTCAACGGTCCACATCTGCAGCGTTGGCCATCCCTGGCCGAATACCACAGGTGGCATAACGAACATCCCCTGTAAATACCCCCTTTACTGCATGGCCAGGGCCAGGGAGCCGGGTCACAGCCACCGTGAGCTCCCCAAGACAGTCGACCGGCACGACTACTAAGTAACCCCCAGCCCTTGCGGCCGTTGCATATGTCCATCCACAGTGGCATAACTTGAACTGTGGCTACCCACTTGTCAGGACGCCACAGAGGGGTACTGCACCTATAAGAGAGTGTGTAGTATTCCTGTGGCTGAGGAATTGGGATGCTGCACAAAGGACCTTCATTACACACATCCACACACATCCTAGGCAGGGGACCGTGGGTGGACCCACTAAGGGAGGACCCAGTTCCACGGGAGGAGTGACAGGGTAGAAAAGTGTGTGGTTGGGAGGAGCGTTAGACAGTGAGACAGTGAGTGAGAGGAAGAGCTCCATCGGGGATTGTGGAGGAGGTGATGGCGGCGGAGCCATCAGGACTGAAGGGGACCGTAGGGGCACCAGATATTGTGGTGCGCCTGAATCCAGATGCAGTACGATTACCGGCCGGAGTGGTTCAATCCCGGAACGGAATGGAGGACCGGCTCCGAGAGCGGTATGGGTGGTCACCCCCGAGCCGCCAAACCAGAGGCCAGAGCTTCTTTAGGAAGTCATGCCCGACACCCAGCGCACCCAGGAAAAGGCACCATATAGGATCCTGAAGGCTCAGAGAGGAGTCGCTCAGTTAGAGAGGATCTGAGGGAGCTGGCTTCAGGCTCTGCGCGCAGAGGCACTGAGGAGCACAGGAGAGAGCGCGCAGGAAGGGACCACACAGGAACAGGCATTCCACCGAGGGACCCCGAGGGACCCAAGTGCGGCATCCTAACTCCCAGCGACTACCCAGGCCAAGCAGACCCGAAAAACTGTGTTTAAAGAACTGCCAGTAAACCCGTTGCAAGTTATAAATTGTGTGGCGTACTTCATTCACCTGCACCTGATGAGTCGCTGACCTGTTCCACAACTCCCATCATCCACTACTGCCCCGGGGAGAGAATCCATCTTGCTACTCCACCATCACCCCGGAGGTCTGTCTGCAGCGCTGGTAATCTTATCGGAGCCGTAGGTGGCATTACAAATCACTATCCCTATTATTTTTATTGACTATTCCCCTTTTTCAGCGACCACCAGGGCCACGTTACCAGGCAACAGGCCTGTGACATCCCTATGAACGCCCGAAACTGGGTATCCCACAGCCCTGGGGCGGGTCAGTACCTCATGGGTCAATGCAAAAGCTCCAGCAGGACCCCAAAATATTGCAAATCTTTAATACCATTAATCTTTTTCTATAGGCCAAAGGGATTTTTGGGATCCCCTATGCTCCAGGGCCCAACCCCTGCACTTATTGTAGTTACGCCCCTGTTCATCCACTTCCTAAGTGGCATCAGTATAGTAGTATTGCTCACACAGGTGAGGATAGATAGAAATATTAAGAACTGTGCCATACCTGTTAACAGTTCTGAATTGTTCAGAGATAAAAGCCTGGGGGCGTTCCAGGTTAAAAAGGGAAGGGTTTATTTAAACTTCATGCATAAGCTCCAGGTTTATGTTACTCTCGGGGTTGTTTAGCTTACTACTAAGGCAAAGATCAAATAGTAGGGGTCTGAAAAGAAGGTTTTTCCACTTACTCCCCTTCTCTACTGGTACCTTTACACGCCTCTACAGAAGGTTAGAAACAACCGGGTGTCTCACGTGCACGAGCACGTTCCAACGGTTGCTAACGGTACCCGATACCGCCTTTACACGCCGCTACAAGGTGCTCTACAGAAGGTTTTTTCTATCCCTGGAGGCACCGACGGGTGCCGCAGGTTACCTTCTGTAGAGCACCTTCCCTCATTTACACGCCGCTACAGAAGGCAATAAGGGAGGACCTGGGGCAGCAGGGACAACACATAGGCGTGCCAGAGTTGTGGATTACGAGACGCTCGTACGGTGATTGGACAAAGCAATAGCATCATGATTGGCCAGCCAGCGCAGTAAGGCTGGCTAATACATGATGCTATTGCAATTGTGTAGTGTGACTGGCCATCTCCTTAAATATGCCGCCCTATGCAGGGACAACCAATCGTAACGCAGAAGCTTCCACCAATGATCGCTGATGGGGCGCGGTATCCCGGAGGCTGTGTAACGCCCCAGGGAGTTCACTAGGTGTCGCAAAAACCTTCCTGTTCCTCATTTATACGCCGCTACCATTTGGTTGAAACCAACCTGTTTTTGAGCACTGCTGAAAAACAGGTGTCGACAGTGACCGGTGGCAACAACCTGATTTACACGCCGCTACCTCGCAGTGTTTTGACGGTGCAAGATACAATTGTCTCCGACACCCGGTTGTTTCTAATCTTATGTAGCGGTGTGTAAAGGTACCATACTAGATAAAGGGTTATTCACGTAAAAAAAGTTATCCCTTATGCTCGTTGTAGGGTATACATTGCTGATCACTCCTCACTTTTCCCCTCTATATCACTGCCTAATATAAAAAGGCAGAGTCATAGAGGGGGAAAAAAATCAAAAGCCTCCGGTATTATTCCCCAATTTCTCTAGTAATTTCAGAGCGCTGCATGTGACATGACTTGACAAACATCCCTTATGAAAAAAAAGAAAAGAAAAATGAGCGCTCCTATGCAGGGTCAATCGATAGGATAGAAGAAATAATAGCAATTGCACTTGCCTTATAGTGTTGTGCATGCAGGCACAACACTGAATAATAGCATTTCCTCAGTGGCAGCGATATCCAGTCCAAGGAGTGTGATCCAGGTAAAAGGAGCGTTGTCCACGGTCTGGTGCCACCAGTATAGGTGAGTCCACCTCGTCCAGGGATGAGTTAAGCTGTGGGTGGCGACCCGCCGGTGATGGATCAGAGATGGGATCGCTGAAAGTGGTGCTGGCCTGCTGCTGCACAACCCAGCTCTCCCACAGGAGTGCGCTGCAGGACCAGGATCCAACTATAACAGAAGGAGTTGTGGTGCGATACCAGTTCATTTGAATTAAAAAACAAGAATTGGAATAGTGCACAGCACGTGTTTCAGGGATGGACTTTCTCCATCCTCGGGTGCATACAGAAGATTAAAGCATATTCATGTGTGTGAATGGCCCAGTCACAGTGTAGACCTAAATCTCATTGATAGTCTGTGACAAGACTTGAAAATTGCTGTACTTACTCCTCCGTCCAATCCCACTGAGCTGGAGCTATTTAGAAGAATGGGCAAACATGTCACCTCTAGATGTGCCATCCCCCAAAAGACTTGCAGCAGTAATTGCAGTGAAAGGTGGTCCAACCAAGTATTGACTTGGGGGGGCTGAATACAAATCATGGCACAATTATCAGATTTATATTTTGAAAATACGGTAATTAGTAAACCATATATCATTTCCTTTACAATTTACAAAAAATTGCTACTTAGTGTTGGTATATCACATAAAATCCAATAATATACATTTAACTTTGAGAGTGTAACATTAAATAATGTGGAAAAGGTCATAGGGTAGGAGAAATATGACTCACCGTAGCCGTGTTCTGCACGTCGCAGGCGTCTTCTTCTCCTTGTCACGGAACCGCGCCTACGGCTGTGGGGCCCGGTGGTCCAGACCAATAAGGGGATGGCTGAACAGTAGGGGGTTAATTGTCTTCGTGACGCCACCTGCGGGTGCTCCGGTGATTTCACCGGCGCTGCTGGGCCTTCGGGGGATGTTATGCAGCAAGATGGAGCGCTCCCCACAGGACGAGTGGGAGTCCCCGGAGCCCGAAGCTGCACAAGATGTTGTGAGGCAGCTGAGTAAACCTGCTATTAAGTTCAGGAATCAAACGCAGACACATCAAAGTCTTTTAGGTACCTTTACTGGTGGAAAGCAGGTACACTCAGACCGGGATAGTGACGTTGACACTTCTGGAGGTTCACAGCAAGCAGTGTTAGGCTTCCTTCTCTCTGTACTTCTAGTGTGGTCGGGTGGATGTAGAATCCAGCCGGACCGGGTGGCGCGTTCGGAGGAACGTAATTCACCTGGGTAACAGCACTGAGGGCACTGTCAAAGGGGTTAAGCAGGATCAATACTTTTCCCTGGGCTCTCGTGGGTAGGTGCTTCAGGTGGAACAGGGGGCTAGACCCCCTGTTAGACGTGCTGGTTCTCTGTGGTGGCTGGGTAGCTCTCACAGCTCGGTTCCAGTAACCGGTTGGCAAGGGAAAGAGTTAAGGTAACTCCGGTATCCCTGAGAGGTGTCTTATCCTTTCCTCTGACCCCAATTGCAAGGGTCTCTCACTGGGCTAGTGTGCTGGTTCAAGGCCTAGTATAGCTTCAGAACCGGGAATGCACACGTCCTGCAGCTCTTGTAGCGACTGCACACACTCTGGTGTTTCTCCCTCCAAGACCCTATTTATAGGGGGAACTGGCTCAAAGTGACCAGTGGAGCTCCCCCTAGAGGCTTGGGGTGAAACCAGGTGTTAAAGGTGTAGTGGGGTGTTTGTGAGTGTTGCTTTGCTGTTACTGCTCCATTCATGTCCCAAGGAGTTCTGTGGTGCCCAACAGGTGCCAGGGTGCCACAACTACTTAAGAGCACTCTATGTAAGATGAAAGGCACTACGTTTGACAGGAGACATGAGCTATCCATCTGTCCACTGAGCGATACTGAGTGATGTTTTTTATTTTACAGTATAGCAGATAGGAGAACATTTGTTTTTGTTTTTGCATATGAGAAAAACGGACCCTGCATTGATGGTACAAGAAGGTAAAATAATAACAATTGGACACTCGGCTATTATACTGATAAAAATGGTCCATTATTTGTTTTGTAGAAAAAAAAACAATAGATAACTGAATGAAGCCTCATACGAAATCTGGCTCTAGTGTCCTATAAGTCAGTCCTAGGGATAAGACAATTTATACTCTTTTTGTAAATAAAAGCTATCCCTGTGTCTCACCCAATTGTCTTACACAGAATTGGTTTAAGATTTTATAAAATTACAATAACTGAATTATAACAGCTACCCCCAATGGAGGTAAAAAAAAAAAAATAACTGTAGTTTAAAACTCACCACTAGAGGGCAGACAAGCATTGTACTGTATATACCATAGTTATAAAGTCATCTTTCCATGTTTCCCCTACAAATCCCATTACATAGCTTTGCAATAAAATATTTTTAATATTTTAAAAATGTAATGAAATGGGATTTCTATTTCATCAATATTATTAATCCTTAAAAGGCATAACCCCTACTAAATAAGAGCGCTCCACCAACAGGCCAATAAAACTTTGATTCAATTGTATATTATTAAAAATGATACAGTACGGTAATTCAATATTCAAAATATCAAGAACATTTAGCGGTAATGCTCAGTTGTTACATTGGATATTATTATACATAAGGATGTATAGGCATAATCCATGCTTAACGGAAGTTCAGAATACTGTCAGTGAAATACTATTCCTTAAAGGGACCCTGACAGCTGATACGTGATCCCCGATCCAGCGGCAGCTTATATCAGGCACTGATTGATTTCACCCTGGCATGTTTGACTCTATAATGCTGCCACATTTCAGAGAAAGACCTTAAAAGTCATCGTGGACCAAGCCGCCGGGGAAACTACTCATAACAGCATGTCCCGAGAGGCTTCTCCCGCGATTGACAGGTCCCTCCCTATACACACCTGGGAAAGACCTGTCAGTCACTGGCAGTGGGTAGGGGAAGCCACCAGTGCCTGACCTTTATGTATAGCTTTGTTTCTGGCAACTTTTAAAGTATGTTTTTCTGTAAATCGCTGTAGTATTCCAGAGACAAATATACCTGACTGAAATCATACAGCTAGTGCCTGATATTAATGTGGATCGGGCATCATATATCAGCTGTCAGGTTCCCTTTAATGCAACTGTGTGTATGTTAAAAATGAGCACACAGTCAATGTCCCCCCAACTTATTTTCAAGTCTTATTAACAATGATAGTGTTACGCCCGAGGGGTGTGGAGATGTTAAGTGGACTCACTGGACCACCGGTGGAGCAGTGGTAGCTGAATACCCGATACTCATGAGACTAGAGAGTGACTTTAGTAAAACCAAGGATATTTATTAAGGAAGGTTTAACATAAGGAGAAGGTGTCTGAGGGGAGGACCCTCTGGATCTTGACACCGAACTCTCATAGCGGAGTACCGACGAGGTAACCCCTATACAGGGATACACATGGTACAGCACCAGGAGGTCTAAATGCCGTGAATCCCAAGCCAGAGGGCTGACCCGTACAGACCAGACAGTAGAGACAGAGAGATTGTGGAACACTGGCTCTGTTGGTGGAGAGGACCCTGGAAGCTGCATGTAATCCCAGAAAGGATGACGGTAGAGGTATCCAGATGATTCAGTGAGAAAAAGCTTAGGCAGCCCAGCGTTGGATCTGGAGTGTCCAGAGGGATCCATTATAAGGAACTGTGAGGATTCTGTGGAGACAGAGACATTAGTATAATGCAAGGCAACAGTCTTCCTATCACAGAGCACTGCAGATTGTGACCTGGACAGAGGCAACGATCCTATAGAGTGAACACTTTGCCCAGGCACCTCCCTTAGGGGGACGATGCCTTTTTTGCAGAGAGCAGTTCAGCACTCAGTCTGAGTCCTAATAGGCATAGGTGTATTGCTCCTTTAAGTGTTTGCAGGAAGCGGCACATGCATCCTAAGAGCATTCCCAGGAGACCTGCCTAGAAAGCGCAGTTCCTAGCAGAGAATGAAGCAGATGGCCGCATGGATCCACGGACAGGGAGAGCAGAACCAGCAGAGCTGTGTGGTAGGCACCAATCTTCCTGCTTAGCAGAGACCGGCCCCACGGCCAAGGGCATGACAGAAAGTGACATGTATTATGGCATGTACACAGTAATTATGTCCCTATTGAAGCCCCTTAGTGTTCTCACCCATGATACCCCTCATGGCCATTATAGAGTATGATGCTCACCCACACACCAAGTATGATATCACTTCAGTGAAATACCCCCAAACCTACAGTATGCAGACTCCATAGTGGCTCCAGTATGGTATACCACCCCCACAGTACCCCAACACAATATAATAGCTCACCACAGTAGCGAAACAGAGGTCTCTGAGGGGTCATGTGGCGCCCCTGCGGTCTGGCAGCCACAATGGTAATTAAAGGTATAAGTGCCATGTCTGGAGAGGATTAGGGGTATCCTATGCTGGGTCCCCAACCATCCACATATTCCTGAACTCCGGCTAGGAGATGCAGCATTTAGAGACCTGTTTCAGGCAGTATCTCATCCCATGGTAGGAGGGAAGGGTTAGTTAGAGTGGGAAAGGTTGGGCAGAGAAAGAGTCTAGGCACAGCGTTCGGTCAAGAAGGAGCTCAAGCTGCTAAAAGAGGTGCCAGGACCCCATGCTGATAGATCTTCAAGACTGACAGCAAACCAGAGGCTACTGGGCTGCAAGCACAGTAGTTATACACTGTGGGACTATCCAGGGGCACAGGAACTGGAAAAGGGCCAGAGAACCGGCTTGGCACCAGTTGCTCCTAGAGCACGAGTTGCCTGCCTGTCTGGTAGATAGCCATGAGGGAGCAAGATCGCATGAGAAAACTAAGTACCTAAAATCTCATCCCAGGGAAAAGTCAGCCTGAAGGCCACACAACCTACCCAGCAAAGCAGCACTCAATTCTTTTCAGACTGCTTGGACCCTGATATACCTGGTGAACAATACGCTGGACTTGTGACTGCTGCGTTAGAAGCAAACTTAAACAAACTTCAAAGAGACTGTCTCCTTGCCTCCTTCCTGTGACTTCTCTGTACCCCTCCTCACTACAATCTCCACCATCATCTCCTCCAAACATCTACTACTACAACCCCCAGGGGCCTGCTCCTGCTGAGGGAAGTAATACCCCTTCCTGCTACTCCATCTATCCCCTGGGGACCTCACATACAGCACCAGTCACCCTTGATCGAATACCTCAGCTGGCGTCACAAACTTTTACAAACTTTATTTAATCCCCTGTAACTACACCTCCCCTTTTCATGTCTGGTCAGGGTCACACTGCTGGGCAGTTGCCACCGTGATAAGAGACTGCCTGCTCTGCTACTGAGTACTGCGGCCCTTGTAACCGTGACAGGCCCACCCAAAGCTACGGCTGCTTATACCTGTATTAGTGCGCACAGTGCGCTGATACAGTTAAACTCTTTGGTGGAGCAGAGAGGCTTGATCTCCCTGCACTGCCGCTCTCTGATCTGTACATTGTAGTTCATTGTGGTCCTGCAATCTACAGAATGGCAGGTCCAGAGCGGAGTGACACAATGACAAATTTACGACCCAACTTGCTTAGGACGCGAGTCCTTGTGCGATGACTTCACCACATTCATCTGCACCAGTACTCACTGGGGTAAGGGGAGTTTATCATGTTTATTTTTATTTTTTTATTGAAAAGTGTGGTATGACCAAAATGTGTGGGGGGCCCTAAAAATTAGTGGGTCTACTAAGTGGAGCCATCGTACATAGTGGGGGCTACTAAGTGGAGCCATAATATGTAGTGGGGGCTACTAAGTGGGGCCATCATACATAATGGTGGTTACTAAGGTGGCCATGAATTGAGTGCTACAGAAGGGTCATTATACAGTGTGGGGGTTACAGAGGGGGTCATCATACAGTGTGGGGGCTATAGGGGGATCATCATACAGTGTGGGGGCTACAGAGGGGGTCAATATGCAGTGTGGGGGCTATAGAGGGGTTCATCATACAGTGTGGGTGCTATAGAGGGGATCATCATACAGTGTGGGGGCTATAGAGGGGGCCATCATACAATGTGGGGGCTCAGAGGGGATCATCATACAGTGAGGGGGCTTCAGAGGGGATCATCATACAGTGCGAGGGCTTCAGAGGGGAACATAATACAGTGTGGGGGCTATAGAGGGGATCATCATACAGTGTGGGGGCTATAGAGGGGAGCATCATAAAGTGTGATGGCTATAGAGGGGGTCATCATACAGTATGGGTGATACTGAGGGGGTCATCATACAATGTGGGGTCTTCAGAGTGGATCATTGTGGGGCCCCTATGGCAAGGCGCCACAGGGAGGTACTGCACCCTAATTAAAGGTGTGGTGCCTCAGTAACCGTGGACGTGGGGAGTCTTCAGAGTCTGCACCCCAACACTCAGCACAGGCCACTTTATTACAGGGGACTGATTTTCAGAAGGTCCCAGGGGGTGGAGCCTAGAGAGCGGGAGACGGGGAGTGACAGCACAGTCAGACAGTTGGTGTGAGGAAAGTAAGCAAGGCGGAGGCAGGGAACCCTGCGGCTGCATCAGGAGGGTGCCCTTGGAGAGCGGCGAGCCAGACTCTGGAAGGGGGTTTACCCGGGCCTGGTTGGAGCCAGCTGGGAACCCAAGTCGACACCGGCATATCGGAGCCAAGGTAGCTAGATGCAAGGTTCATCCCTAACTACAAACCGGCAAGTTGAGGGCCCGATACATACAGGGGGCTGAAGCACCCCTAAAGCAGTACAACATCAGTCCAGTAGCTGGTTCATGATGCGGAGAGGTAACCAAGAACTCAAAGCAACAGACCCTGAGGACTAGAGACTTGGCTCAAGAGGGGTAAGAGAGGGAGACATTAGCAAGACCATGAGCGCCATATTGAGGGCATCACTGTTAGACTCTGAGGAAATCTTCACAACCCATGGTTACAATACCCGTTAACCCAGACTGTACAGTATACCTGTTTCCATCTGGAGAAGTAAAAGAACTGTTTGAGCTGAAGTGGTGTTCATGATTTTTTCTCTCATCACCCGGTGGGCTACAGCATCATCATCAGAGTTGAGGACTACAACTCCCCTCATCCTCCCCGCTGCCCTGAGGTAAAGCTCCACCTGTGGGGAACTGTACTATGCAACTCTGCCTTCCCATCACCTCAGCGGCCGGCCGCAGCGCTGGTAACTCTATTACCAGGTACCACAGGTGGCGTCACGATACCAATTCCCCCGACTCAAACTGGCGTCATGAACAGGATCCCATGCCCGGTAAAACCGAGTACTGTGCGCCTTAAATTGGACTTTTATTTACTGGACCTCATTTCACTGCGTAGGCCCAAAATGGCGGCCTGGAAATGTGACTGAAAATGTGCTGGCCCAGGGGCGTGCCTCGACCCCTCATCAGTGAAGGGCCATGCAAGAGGTACAAAAATGACTCCCCGCCCCCATTGCCGCCAAACAACCAGGGGGGCGGGCCAGAACCCAGACCGCACCAACTTGGGACTATAAAAACTAAGCACGGAGCGGCTGGAAGTCAGAACGAGATACCTGGTGAGACTCCGGACCCGTTACCCATGTGTGGCCTGGTAGAGATGGCAGTCCCCAAGTTTGGAGCGTTAATCCGGGAGGTCGAAGAAGACATCGTGGCTGACCGCGCTGCCCTGGTAGTAGCCACCCTTGAAATTGCGGGGGAGGATACCGCCTTATTGGGAGCAGCATTACAGGACCTGCGCACTCGCCTCCAGGAGACAGCTGAATGGACTATCCGGCATTGGAGTGCTGAGCTGTTTCTACAAATAAGCTGGTGGGCGGAGCAGCAAAGAGAACTCCAGCTCAGAATGGAACCGGGCGGTGTCGGTAGCAACACAAACCGAGCACCCGGTAACCGGTGAGAGCCACGCCACCACAGAACTCGCGGTCCAGCCTGCAGTGGAGCCCGAGGAGGAGGCTGCCGAGCAAGGAGACCTCATCCAGTTTCCTGAGGAGCCCGATGTGACCGTGGAAGAGGAGGGAAACCCTGATGAGTCCACCGATGTTGGAGAGGAGAGGAACCTGGAGGAGGGTGCCACCGGTAGCACTGAGGTGCCCTGCAAGCTATGGAGGGCTGAATCACCAACGATGCAGATCGAAGCCGGAGAAAGGAGAATGGTCCCGTCCCTGGCTAACAACAAACATTCCTGGCAATCGGTGGGCCGTCCTTGGTTCACCCAACCTAACACGAATTATGAGGTTGAGCGACAGAGGCGACGTGAAGCCTGGTGGGCAAGCAAACTAGAGACCCGCTAGGCCCGTATGTGCGCCCGTACCCAACCACCGCAGCCCCTTGATCAGCGTAAGAAAGGAGTTGTCACTACGTTCAACCTGAATACCGGGTACAGCTTTTCCCGGGAAGAAGGCCTCTACTCGGAAGTTTTCATTGCCAGGAGAGATGTGGAATGGCATCTCCCTCAAGGACACACGGATCGGGACCTATATTGCGATGACAAGATCACATATGAACGTCATGCAGGACCCCGAGTGTGATACGCGATCCGGGTCAGCAGAAGTGTTGACTGACCAGTTTAACCCGGTATGCCATACCACTGTACATAGTTAAATATTGTGCCTTTTTCTTGCAGTATTTGCAGATTGTGCCTTTTTCTTGCAGCCTTTGGACAGTAACCTCATGTACTTAAGTGTGGACTGTTCTAGAAAAGCCTAATTGAACTATAAAATCAGAGACTTGATACCCGACCCCGTTGGGCCAATGTAAAGTAAAAATGTTGATATGCAACGTTTAAAGTCTAGCACCTCCCGCAAGAAAAGATCAAAAAGTAATCATATTGTTTTGTGTTTAAAAAGTTACCCGGGTAAATGTTAATAAAATAAAATAAAAAGCTCAGCTCAAACCCGGTTTGGTTAGGACACTCGCGGATGAGTATATTTAACCAGGGGTGTGTGTGGCGCCCCTATGGCAAGGCGCCACAGGGAGGTACTACACCCTAATTAAAGGTGTGGTGCCTCCGTAACCGTGGACGTGGGGAATCTTCAGAGTCTGCACCCTAACACTCAACACAGGCTACCGGGAACCAACCAGCCGTGATCTCCCACCGAAGTGACCACCTGTCCCGGTATCCGAGTACCCCCTACCAACTCACTCATCATACAGTGTGGGAGCTATAGAGGGGATCATCATGCAATGTGGGGGCTATAGAGGGGGTCATCATCCAGTGTGGTGGCTATAGAGGGGATCATCATACAGTGTGGGTGATACTGAGGGGGTCATCATACAATGTGGAGGCTTCAGAGGGGATCATCATACAATGTGAAGGCTTCAGAGGGGATCATCATACAGTGTGGGGGCTTCAGAGGGGCTCATCATACAATGTGAGGGCTTCAGAGTGGATCATCATACAGTGTGGTGGCTATAGAGGGGGTCATCATACAGTGTGGGTGATACTGAGGGGGTCATCATACAATGTGGGGGCTTCAGAGGGGATCATCATACAGTGTGGGGGGGCTATAGAGGGGATCATCATGCAGTGTGGTGGCTATAGAAGGGGTCATCATTCAGTGTGGGGCTATAGAGGGGATAATCATACAGTGTGGGGCTATAGAGGGGGTCATCATACAGTGTGGGGGCTATAGAGGGGATCATCATACAGTGTGGTGGCTATAGAGGGGGTCATCATACAGTGTGGGTCATACTGAGAGGGTCATCATACAATGTGGGGGCTTCAAAGGGGATCATCATACAGTGTGGGGGCTATAGAGGGGATCATCATACAGTGTGGGACCTATAGAGGGGGTCATCATACAGTGTGGGGGCTATAGAGAGGGTCATCATACAATGTGGGGGCTTCAGAGGGGATCATCATACAGTGTGGGGTGCTATAGAGGGGATCATCATACAGTGTGGGGGCTATATAGGGGATCATCATACAGTGTGGGGCTATAGAGAGGGTCATCATACAATGTGGGGGCTTCAGAGGGGATCATCATACAGTGTGGGGGGGCTATAGAGGGGATCATCATACAGTGTGGTGGCTATAGAAGGGGTCATCATACAGTGTGGGGCTATAGAGAGGGTCATCATACAGTGTGGGGGCTATAGAGGGGATCATCATACAGTGTGGGGCTATAGAGAGGGTCATCATACAATGTGGGGGCTTCAGAGAGGATCATCATACAGTGTGGGGGGCTATAGAGGGGATCATCATACAGTGTGGGGGCTATAGAAAGGATCATCATACAGTGTGGGGCTATAGAGGGGATCATCATACAGTGTGGGGCTATAGAGGGGGTCATCATACAGTGTGGGGGCTATAGAGGGGATCATCATACAGTGTGGGGCTATAGAGAGGGTCATCATACAATGTGGGGGCTTCAGAGGGGATCATCATACAGTGTGGGGGCTATAGAGGGGATCATCATACAGTGTGGGTGATACTGAGGGGGTCATCATACAATGTGGGGGCTTCAGAGGGGGTCATCATACAGTGTGTGAGCTATAGAGGGGATCATCATACAGTGTGGGGGCTATAGAGGGGTTCATCATACAGTGTGGGGGCTGTAGAGGGGATCATCATACAGTGTGGGGCTATAGAGGGGTTCATCATACAGTGTGGGGGCTATAGAGGGGATCATCATACAGTGTGGGTGATACTGAGGGGGTCATCATACAATGTGGGGGCTATTGAGGGGACTGTAAAATAGTTTGAGGGTACTGAGTGGGCCTATGGGTGTGCTGAATATCTCCACAGTTTTCATTACAAATTTTCATCCAGAAAAGTGGGATGATTTTTTTCCTCAATTGTCATCTGTGTGCAATTATTTTTGTTACATTGCCAGCCTTTATTTATTAATTTACAGGACCATTCACAGTTTCCTTTGCTACAAAATGAAAATATATTTGTAAAAATATTTTTTTCTCGCATCCATAGACTTGAATGGGTGTCATCTGATTTCCAGAGAAAACACCAGTGAATAAATTGGTCATCTGCACTGCATCATTGAATAATATTCATCTAAGGGCCCTTTCACATCAGCATTTTTTTTCAAATCGCGGCAGATGCGGTGAAAAAAAACCGCATCTGCCGCGATTACCGCATACCGGCTGCACTTGCGGCGCGGTTGCGGTTTTTGCCATGCAAAGTATAGGCGGACTTGCGGCAGGTGCGGCAAGTGCGGTTTTGCACTTGCGGCAGGTGCGGCCGCGAACAAAAACCGTGTGCGTATTATAGTCTATGCCTTCTGCTTTTGGGTGAGATGGCACAGAATACTGATACATGCAAACAACTATATTAAATAGTCTGACTACTGTAAGGGGGAAGGCGGCACAAGTCTTTCGTGTGATGTACAGTTGCATCTCAATGAATTAGAATATCATCAAAAATTTAATTTTTTCAGTAATTCAATACATTAAGTAAAACACATACTGTATATTATATAGAGTTATTACAGAGTGATCTATTTCAAGTGTTTATTTCTGTTATTCTTGATGATTATGGCTTACAGCCAATGAAAACCCAAAGGTCATTATCTCAGAAAATTAAAGTAGGGAGGATGAAGGGTCTGAGAGATAAAGTATTACCTGACTAGGTATCAGGCTTCACCTTGTGTGGTTGTGAGAGTCACAATCACTATAAAAGCATATTACTGCTCGGCTACTGCAGTCCCCAGCGTGGTGCATATGTAGCACCCCAGGGTTCCAATGTTATGCCTGGAAGCAAAAGGAAGGTTCCCTATTCAGATTGCACAGCATCCAACACTTTTCTGTCCCCAGACCAGAAGGGGGAGCTCTAGGACCCGGCTTGAGGGGAGCTTCTCTGTATAAAGTTCTGGCCTGGAGGTGGAGTGATTTAGAACAGCCATGGAGTGAGTCTGAGGAGTAAGGAGAGGAAAGCCTGGGGGAGCCGAGGAGTGTCATGCTCGCCTCAGAGGAAAGCGCAAAAAATGGACGCCGGGTCCGAGGCTGGTCAGGGTCTAATGTCCCGGCAGCCAATACCAGAGTGTGGGGAATTCCAAGTTTCCCAGCCACATAGTGCCTGGAGGCAAAGCAGCATACTAGAGCCCGAGGTCTCCACCGAGGAGCAACCCCTGAAACAGGACTCGAGCTGCCTTTCACACTGGCACGCGCAGGACAGAGAGGGCCAGCAGCTTAGCTTCAAGCAGCAGCAGGAGCCTACAAGTGAAAGCGCAGTGAAAGCTACAACCCACCCGGCTAGGTGGATTCCCCGATTGCTTCCAGGCCACCCGGGCCCACAGTAAAATCTATATTGGTGTGATGCACCCCCAGGCTATGGGGTACTTGGGAACTGTGCCGGCGCTGTCTCTGGGGTATCATGGTAGTCGTGACCCGGTCCTGAGGCCTGGGATCAGTCCAAAAAGGGGATATTTACAAGGGATGATTTGTCGTGACGCCACCCGGAGTATGTGGTTAATATAACCACCGCTGCCGTATTTCTGCTGGGGGCGGTGACTTGGGGCAGCGTGGATGGTAAGCCCTCATCGGGTAGGGCTGTAGGGTCCCCAGGGCAGGAGTAGATGGGATGGATGGATGTAGTGAGGGTCTGTGCTCAGTACAAGTCACTTACTTTGCTGCTGCAGCTCTCCACTTCATTGGGTGTCTCAGTGCTGGATGTGGTTCTGAAAACAAAGCGGTTTCAAGCAGGGATGATAATAATCCATTTTCCCCACACAGATGAGCTCTCAAGGTACTTTACTCAGTCTTTAGTAGAAGTTACAATGGGTCACAGTTCTTTCAGTACAGATTACAGTTCTTTTACACTTCAGCACTGCTCCGGGTTACCCACACTGTGCAGCTCAGGTAGCTTTTCTGTGTTGATCCCTCGAAGTCCTTTCAGGCCCTTCTCTTAGCTTTCACATAGTACCTCACTCACGGGTTTGGTCTGGGTGTCTCAGACTCACGGGTGAAGAATTTTCCCTTAAAGTCAGGGTTACCAGTCCTATTGTGACAACGGTGTTCCTCTGCCGTAGTGGTAAGTTAGGCTGCAGCACTTAAAGTCTCTGCCCCACACCGGTGTGTCTCGTTATTAGGGTTTAGAATCCCCGGTCACCTCATCAGAGCCGGTTCTCTGGTGTCGGCCTAGCCCTCTAGTGTCCCAGGTTGATGTCTTTGGGCACACCAGGCTCCTTCTGTCTGTCACTGTGCTAAGGGTTCCTCCGCGCAGCATGGGTCTCATGCTGCCGGGCCCTTGTCCTCCCATCGTCCTTAGCTGTGGGGTCTCTTTCCAGTCTTTCCCCTTCCCTTCATTTCCAGGCTGTGGAGTTTGCTTTCTCTCCAGGGGTCTGTGCTTCACTGGATTCTGCGCCTCCAGGGAACCCAAAACTTTCTGGGAAGTCTCTTTCTGTTTCTGCTCTGTTGTTCTCTGTTCTTTCTCCTCTTCTGACTCACTGTTCTAGCCCTGTGTTGTGCTCCTGGGTTTTGTTTAGGTCACTCCACCCACTTTGTCAATGTCCTGCCTACACTCCACCTACTGTGCTAAACCCGCCACCCCTTGCCCATCCTAGAGTCCTAGGCGTAGGGTCGGTGCTTGTGCTGTGTGGGTGTGTTTTAACCTGCTTACCTGGCTGCACTTCCCTCTTGTGGCCACCTGGTCGCAGGGGCGCCACAGGTGCCTGTACCTGTAACGGACAAGTAAAGGAAACTATTATTGCTGTGGACTCCAGTTATTTCTGCGCACCCTCCATCCTGCACCCCACACGCTATACTTCATCAACTGCTCTGGGGTTCCGATCCGCCCATGGGGAGGCGCTCCATCCCAGTTGCCCGTCCACCATCCCCGGAGGTTTTGCAGCAGTGCTGACCCCTATAGCCACAAACCACGGGTGGCGTCACAAACAATCTCCCTATTCACCATTCTCCTTTTCAGCTGAACCCAGGGTCACGGAAGCCCAGGCATCGGCCACTGTGACTCCCCAGAGACATTATCACCTGGTTCTGAGTACCCCATGGCCCTGGGGTCCATCAGATATAGAGTAGGGAGGATGAAGGATTAAAAATCGCACTGCCGTATTCCACGAGAGATCAAAGTGTGAATATAATATTGATTTATTAGTCAACGCATTTCAGGGTTCTCTGGTCCCTTCCTCAGGACAAATCAATATCATATTGCCATGTTTCAGGGAGTCTTGAAACACATTGACTACTAATCAATATTATATTCAACCTTTGATGTCTCGGGAAATACGGCAGTGCAGTTTTTAACCCTTCATCCTCCCTACTTTAAGGCAACGTGCACACGTTGAGTATTTGGTGCGTTTTTTACCTCAGGATTTGTAGCCAAAACCAGGAGTGGATAATTAAATACAGATGTGGTGCAGGTGTTTCTATTAGACTTTTCCTCTGATTGCTCCACTCCTGATTTTGTCTACAAATCCTGAGGTAAAAAACTCATCAAATACTCAGCGTCTGCACGTGGCCTAATTTTCTGAGATAATTAACTTTGGGTTTTCATTGGCTTTAAGCCATAATTATCAACATTAACAAAAATAAACACGTGAAATAGATCACTCTGTCTGTAATGACTCTATATAATATATTCATCTCATGTTATGTATTGAATTATTGAAATTTTGATGATATTCTAATTCAATGAGATGCACCTGTGGCACCCCTGCGGGGGATTGCCACTGGACCCACCGATGCAGGAAGGGATGTACACCTTGGCACACACAGCACCCAACACCTTCCACCCCAGACCTGGAGGGGGAGCCCCACTGGCTGTCCTTAAGCCAGATCCCCTATAAAGATCCAGGCCTGAGGGGAGGAGTCAGGCAGTCAGTTAGTGAGTTCCAGTGAGATAGTACAGAAGGAAGGAGTGAAGGAGCTGGTTTCAGGGACCAAGCCAGGCCCAGAATCAAGAAACCTGACTCAGCTGTGCAATGCCGTAGGGAGAGGGACGGAGGCCAGTGGAAGAAGTAGGAAGAAAGAAGAAGGGAACATACCTGATATCCATTTAGCCCACCTGGACACCGGAGTCCGAAGTTGCTATTCATCTAAAGTGTAGCAGAGAAAGCCCAGACCAACCAGGAGGATCTAGTCCCCCTGAAGTTACACCAAGTGAGACACCAAACCTGACCAAGCATAGGACCAGGGGCCCAAGAGGAGAATAGGGTTCCCCACAGAAAGGTCCTCATTGTTGGTTGTGGAACAGCACCCTGAGAGGGAGAAAGAGCGGCAAGTTCAGTTACAGGCAGAGCATACCCCAATCACCACAAACACTAACAGAGGAGGCCTCACAACTCTCCAAGGTGAACGTCCCAAGCTGCACTGAAACCTAGTTACCCTCCTGGACCGTGCCTGTTACCGGACATCAATAAAAAGGTACCAAAACAGAGACTATTTGTGTGTGTGCCTTCGTACTATGTCACGCCAACAGGGTGCCGCCATGCTGCCGGGTACAAAGGCTCCTTCTCCACTCCGTCCTTCTCTTACGGTTTGTCTTCTTATCGGCGGCGACCCCGAGAACCACTTCCGTTGGGTCGCCCCCCTGATTGATTGATGGCAATCGAGGCAGCCCAACATTTTCTCGCCTCCATCCTGGCCCTCCTTCTTCTAGGGGCTGAGGCACACTCCAGGCCTGCACATGGTCAGCCTTACATAGCTATGGCTGGCCTGGCTGGAATGGTGGGAACCCATTTTTGGCGCCAAGGAATGGCGGGAAAAGTTCTTTTGGACACAGTTCAAAGTTCCAAGGCACACAGTACCCGGTAATACCGGGCACGAGATCCTGTTCGTGAGCGCCAGAAAGGAGATGTCGCGCCCAGGGCTGGTACTCCGGTTTCAGGAGCGAGGTCCAGGGGAATCACTGGTGGCGATGCCTGAGCCCGTGACCCTGGTGCAAACTCCTAATGGAGGGGTAAATTGATGAGGTAAAAGTTATTTCGTGACGCCACCTGTAGTACCTGGTGAGGGGTCACCAGCGCCGCCACAGTCCTCCAGAGGGCATTGGTATTGCGGCTAGGTGGTATAGCTTTCTACAGCTAAAGCTGGGTCTCCGGGGCAGCGTTAAGTAGAAGTAGAGAGGTTTAATGTCGGTAGCACAGAGACACAGAGACAATTCACTCTCTCCCGGGTACTTTACTGAAAACAAGCATCTATTGATACAGCGTTCACAGTTTAGTACAGATATATAACAGGTAGCCTTCTGGGTGGCTGTAAGTGGATGCAAAGTGGTATGGAGGTACCCATGGTATAGATTAGTTGATGAACCCATGTCCTGTGGTCCCTGCCTGGGATAAGTCCTTTCCCTGATCCCTCGAGGTAATCCTGGGGCTCCTCTCCTTCCCTTCTACCTCTTCAACATCAACCACGACCTCTGTGGAATCACGGGTGGACCGCTCCGTAACGGCAGGGTGCTGTGGCTGGTAAACAAACCGCAGCAGCCAGTTGACGACTTCAGAGCTGGACTCTGGCCGTTTTCTCGGATCCGGCTTTCCGTGGTGGACTGGGGACCAAGACTCATGCGTCAGGCACCCTCTCTCAAGGTCCCCTCAGGACCCATTTTCATCTTCCCTCATGTGCAGTCTGCAACTTTCCTGTTCTGACCTCTCGACTCTCCTAGGGTATGTGCTCCTTCCATCCCCTAAGTCGGTGTGGGAGTGCTGGGATTGGGTCCCTCCCACCTGCCTCTGCATCCACCTACAGTTGGGGAAAATTACACCGCTTTTATGGGTGTAATACCCCTGTGTGACGCCAGACCAACTGGGGCTCCACAGAAGGATAGTGAGCATAAGATTTCTAGAAATCCCATCCACTGTGCTTATACCTTACAACACAAAATTTTTGACGCATTGGAAATGTGCTCCGTTTAAAACACTGCATATCCTGATCTTGAGCACACACCCTTAAAAATCCTTCACATCTGCACTAAAACTCATAAAGTATAACAAAGTACAGTTTACCCCTTCGGCTTCTGTGAGGAGCAGGATCCACCCTGTCACATGGAGCGGCCCGGTCCTGGCGGTGAGCGTCCAGCAGAAAGAAAAGAGATCCTTCAGTGAACCCAGGAAGACAAGTATGTTTAAAAGAGTTTCTTTATTTCTTCCTGATTAACATTTCATGGCACAGGCAGTGTACACCCCAGTATATTGGAGAAAATCCCATGCGTTTCGACTCTGTTGAGGCTTAGTCATGGGTATTATAAAAAGCATAAAAAAAAAGCAAAAGTAATTAGAGAAGATTGTTATTGTGCAGCGTGGTGTGGTCACCTGCAGAAAATGTGCAGAAAAAAAAGCAGAAAAAATGGCATTTATTACTTTTATTTACTTAAGTTTATGGTTTTAATGGAAAAAAAATTCCCCCCAAAAAATTCCATCATTTTTTATGTAATTTACCGATCACCATAAATAATCACTGTATTGTACGTGTTATTCCAAATATGTCTGTTATTTGCTGATTTGTGATTAAGACACAATCCACTATTTGATGTCATAAGAAGGCTGAAATTTGTGGCTATATGTATTAGTCTTTCAGGGATGTTTATTTATCTTGATTATGATGTGTTTTAGTGCAGTTTTTTGTAATAATGAATAGTATAAGAATATAATGCAATAGATATGTTGCTGTTTCTGGATGTAATAGGGATTTTCTCCACAGATGTTCAGCATACCTGGAGCATACATGTGTGCATTGTGTGCCTGGCTCCATCAAGGGCACTTTCCAGTGTTTTATTTTACCGCTTCGAAGCTGAGTCCGCGACATGAGAGGGAGGAGATTTAGGTAAATGATGACTGAAAATTCTTCACCAGTTGCTGAGTATTAATGTATGTAGATTTCTGTAAGTGTAGTATGGGTTTCCTAGGCAGGATGACAGTTCTTGACAGAGAAGGACAAAAGGTTGTGGCATGTAAAATCATGCACTCAGCAGAGCAGGGAAAATACTTGGTCTGATGTATTCCTACCTCATGTGGCTAACACCACCGGGAGATTAGTGGCGCCCGAGCCCGGGCATCAGCAGCTACTCCAGCTGATCTCCCGGTGGCCGCCGCTGATTCCCACAGAATGGAGAGTTCTGTAACTTTTATCATAGGTACACTTGAGTGTAGAGTAGGATTGCTTCTTAAAATGTAAAAATGTCATTTAATTGATAAAAACCCAATACGGCACTGCTTGTTAATGAAGGGTCACATAGCTGCTAAGATAATGCTTTTTTGTGCCATATGACTTATTTTGCCACATTTTTCTGTACTTTTTTAAAAACTGCATTTTTAGGCTTTGTGGGCATACCCAGCAGCAGATAGGAAGCAGTGCAATGTGATAGCAGAAAAAGGGCAAGCAAAATCCTGTGCTGTGTGGGGAGTCAGAATAGAAGGGGTTAAGAGAGATCATGACTGAGCCATATGACAGATCAGAAGCTTGTGCCAAGAAAAGAAAAGTTTGAAGTGATCCTGACAATCTGTCATTGCTCAGCAATTGTGCTGTTTCCTCACCAGCTGCAGGGAGGGCTCACACACTTTGTATGTCCCGCCCCTCACCCTTATATGTTTACATGCCCCGTATTCAGTGTGAAGATGGCTCTGACTGAGAATGAACACATGTTTGCTTCACACACAGTAAAGTGGGGACACCTTGTAGAAAGTTTATGAAAGGTTTTTCACCACAATTTTCTGATAAAATATATTTGAAAGTTTATTAAAATCAATTGCTCTACATTATTATTAAATAAAAATGTAAATGGTTAAAGAAAATAAATAACAGGTCAGTGAGAGCCAGAACACTTGCTGGTTGGTAGGTGATCAAGTACTTTTTTCATGCAATAAAATGCAAATTAATTATTTTAAAATCACTGTGATTTTCAGGATTTGTTTTCTGATATTGTCTCTCATAGTCGAGGTCTACCTATGAAGTCAACTACAGATCAACCTCATCTTTTTAAGTGGGAGAACTTGCACAATTGGTGAATTGGTGGCTGATTAAATACTTTTTTCTCCACTGTATATATATATATATATATATATACCGTATATATATATATATATATATATATATATACAGTGCCTTGTGAAAGTATTTGGCCCCCTTGAACTTTTCATCCTTTTACCATTTTTTTTCTGAAGAATGAACAACAAGTGGGACACAATCATGAAGTGGAACAATATTTATTGGATATTTTAAACCTTTTTAACAAAAAAACTGAAAAGTGGGGCGTGTAATATTATTCGTCCCCCTTGATTTAATACTTTGTAGCGCCACCTTTTGCTGCGATTACAGCTGCAAGTCGCTTGGGGTATGTCTCTATCAGTTTTGCACATCGAGAGACTGAAATTCTTGCCCATTCTTCCTTGCAAAACAGCTCGAGCTCAGTGTCGCCGCCACAGTCCTCCGGAGGGCGTTGGTATTGCGGCTAGGTGGTATAGCTTTCTACAGGTAAAGCTGGACCTCCAGGGCAGCGTTGAGTGAACGGTTTGGAGTAGGGCTGGCGCCAGGGCATAAGCAGTGGAGCAGTCTCCATGGAGCAGGGGAGCGGGGAGGAATAACGCACACACATCGATGAGTGTCTCTTTAACTTTTTATTGGTGGAACTTGCAGGTAATTCATCCAGAGCACTGACGGGTGACCAGAAGCACAGAGAACTTTCACAGCAAGTGGGTGTAAGGCCTCCTTAAGTTCTCTCCCCTGTTGCTGAAGCCCTGCCCGTGTATAAGTTGTCTGGCCTCCTCTTTTCCCTCTTCCTCTCTCTACTCCTGCGTGGTCTGCGGATTACCCTCGATGATCACCGCTATCCTCTCCTCACTACGGTGTCTGGCTCCCTTTTATAGAGTACACAGGGGGACCGGGTGACTGAAGTCTCCACAGTGTGACGAGGTTCTCTGCGGGGCCTAAAGTGCTCCTGCAGGTGCAGATCCCCGAAGTCCAGTAGTTAGCTGGGCAAACCTCCATTGGTTCTTCTGTTCCCACGGCTGTCCATCCTCCTTGCCTTCTGACCCCACTCCTGGGCCTAGCTGGACAGCAGAAGGGCTACTCCGGGTCTCTGGTGTGGGCCTAGCACGGCACCGAGCACCAGAACGACTTCGCAGCTCTCCTAGTGTCTGCACACTCTACCTAACTCCTCCCCCAGCACCAGTATTTATAGGGGATCTCGCGTAAGGTCAGCAAGTGGTGCTCTCCCTACTGAGCTAGGGTGGAAGATGTTGCATGTAAGTGGTACCTACTGTGGAAATCCAGCTGTGCACTAGGGAAGCTTGTGGCTACCTGTGTGAGCAGGGCGCCACACTCAGTGAGGTTGGATGAAGAGCGTTTGTGAACAGCAGTTTTCAGCTCTTTCCACAGATTCTCGATTGGATTCAGGTCTGGACATTGACGTTGCCATTCTAACACCTGGATACGTTTATTTTTTAACCATTCCAATGTAGATTTTGCTTTATGTTTGGGATCATTGTCTTGTTGGAAGATAAATCTCCGTCCCAGTCTCAGGTCTTTTGTAGACGACTCCAACAGGTTTTCTACCAGAATGGTCCTGTATTTGGCTCCATCCATCTTCCCATCAATTTTAACCATCTTACCTGTCTCTGCTGAAGAAAAGCAGGCCCAAATCTTAATGCTGCAACCACCATGTTTGACAGTGGCGATGATGTTTTGAGGGTGATGAGCTGTGTTGCTTTTATGCCAAACATATCTTTTTGCATTGTGGCCGAAAAGTTTCATTTTGGCTTCATCTGACCAGAGCACCTTATTCCACATGTTTGATGAGTTTCCCAGGTGGCTTGTGGCAAACTTCAAACAAGACTTTTTATGGATATCTGTGAGAAATGGTTTGCTTCTTGCAACTCTTCCATAAAGACCAGGTTTGTGCAGTGTACGGCTGATTGTTGTCCTATGGACAGACTCTCCCGCCTCAGCTGTAGATCTCTGCAGTTCATCCAGAGTGATCCTGGGCCTTTTGGCTGCGTCTCCGATCAGTCTTCTCCTTGTTTGAGATGAAAGTTTAGAGGGACGGCCAGGTCTTGGTAGATTTGCAGTGGTCTGATACTCTTTCCATTTCAGTATGATCACTTGCACAGTGCTGCTTGAGATGTTTAAAGGGATCCTGTCACCCCCAAAACACCTTTAAACCTATTAAAACCTGTCCCTAGAGCATATTAACACTTTCCCTACACTCCTTTTAGCTCCTATATGCACATAATCAAAGTGTATAAAAACGTTTTATAAGTACCTCATTACTGATGATAATGAGTGACTATGCTATTCATAGTCACTCATTCAGGCTGCCCCTCTTCATACTATGACGCCTCCATAGGCGTGATCTTCATGAGAGATTCAAATTGCCGCCTCCCTGCGCGCCTCCCGCTGTGGCTTGTGTCGGCCGGCTTCAGCGTGGGGCTGTATGACGCGATCCGCGTCATTCCCGGCGCCGGGTGACGTATACAGCCGCGCCGCTCTGTCAGCTTCAAAATGCGCACTGCGCATGCGCATGCGCAGTGCGGGACTTGAAGCCAACAGCGGCGCCGGTGTAAATACGTCACCCGGCGCCGGGAATGACGCGGATCGCGTCATACAGCCCCACGCTGAAGCCCGGCCGACACAAGCCACAGCGGGGAGGCGCGCAGGGAGGCGGCAATTTGAATCTCTCATGAAGATCACGCCTATGGAGGCGTCATAGTATGAAGAGGGGCAGCCTGAATGAGTGACTATGAATAGCATAGTCACTCATTATCATCAGTAATGAGGTACTTTTAAAACGTTTTTATACACTTTGATTATGTGCATATAGGAGCTAAAAGGAGTGTAGGGAAAGTGTTAATATGCTCTAGGGACAGGTTTTAATAGGTTTAAAGGTGTTTTGGGGGTGACAGGATCCCTTTAAAACTTGGAAAATCTTTTTGTATCCAAATCCGGCTTTAAAGGGAACCTGTCTCCAAATCTAGTCCTCCTAACCTATGAATACCTGTCCCCGCAGCCTAAAACTACTATAATACCCATCCCTGTCTGAAATTTTAGTGATGTGCACAAGTTGAATAAATCATTTTGTACACTTACATTTTCCTTGTCAGCTGGGCATTCCCCTGGGGGTCTTTGTCAGGTAGGCAGGGTCTCCAGGGGAAACCCCAGCTGACAAGGAAAATGTAAGTGTACAAAATGATTTATTCAACTTGTGCACATCACTAAAATGTCAGACAGGTATGGGTATTATAGTAGTTTTAGGCTGCAGGGACAGTTATTCATAGGTTAGGAGGGCTAGATTAGGTGACAGGTTCCCTTTAAACTTCGCCACAACAGTATCTTGGACCTGCCTGGTGTGTTCCTTGGTGTTCATGATGCTCTCTGTACTTGAAACAGAACCCTGAGACTATCACAGAGCAGGTGCATTTATACGGAGACTTGATTACACACAGGTGGATTCTACTTTCCATTACCAGTCATTTAGGACAACATTGGATCATTCAGAGATCCTCACAGAACTTCTGGAGTGAGTTTGCTGCACTGAAAGTAAAGGGGCCAAATAATATTACACGCCCCACTTTTCAGTTTTTTATTTGTTAAATAAGTTTAAAATATCCAATAAATTTCGTTCCACTTCACGATTGTGTCCCACTTGTTGTTGATTCTTCACAAAAAATTAGAATTTATTTGTTTATGTTTGAAGCCTGAAATGTGGCAAAAGGTTGGAAAGTTCAAGGGGGCTGCAGAAAGAGCTGGAATAATCAGACACAATTGCTTAAAAAAAAACCCAAAACAATAAGTAGTGTACTCGACCTCCATAGTCTATGTGCACATTTGTATTGTTGGTCAGTGCCGTCTTCTCCTCTATCACCCTGACACGCTACAGAAAATTACAGAGGATTTTAGGTGTGTTTCTGTATGGTGGTAATACTAAAAATAAGGAAACAAAAGCGCAATAGGGTGTTATCCTTTTTAAGTGCTGTTTTGTAAATAGCTATTGTGACTGCTCACCTGAGCTGGTTGTGTGACTCACAACCAGTATATGCATATGGTACAGCTGCTGCAGGATCCACACTCCACATTTAAGGCTGGTTTCACATTGCGTTATAGTTAAATCCGATGCTGTCCGATGAAAATCGACAGCATCGGATCCGAATCAGCCCCCATGTTATCCAATGGGGATCGTATCAGATTTGGCATAATTGCCATCCGATTTGCCTCCGATCCGATTCTGTCCGATTTTTTGTAGGAGCAAAAATAGTAGACTGCTGCGATTTTGGCTCCTGAAAAAAATGGGAGAGAATAGGATGAGAAGCAAATTGGATGGCAATTATGCCAAATCAGACCCGATGACTTTAACATGGGGCTTCTGACATCATCGCAGGTCCTGTAAAACCATTCGGGAGCTCTATGGAGACGCCGGGGGAGCGCTGGCAGGCAAGAACAAAGATTTTTTATGTTGGAATGACAGGAGGAGCAGGGAGGAGAGGAGAGGGGAGAACAGGGGGACAGCAGGGGGAAAACAGGGGGACAGCAGGGGACAACAGGGGAACAGCAGGGGACAACAGGGGGACAGCAGGGGACATCAGGGGGACAGCAGGGGACAGCAGGGGGACAGCAGGGGACAACAGGGGGACAGCGAGATGACAGGAGACAGAGAGGAGGGGGAGCGAGGTGACAGACCAAACTGATCCTGCAAAATGTCGAAATCGGATGCCCATTTGGCATCCGATAGCAGGGATCAGTTTGGATCCGATGCTGTCCGACTTTCATCGAACAGCATCAGATTTAACTATAACGCAATGTGAAACTAGCCTAACGGTGGTAAAACGGTGGTAATCAGAGGTAAACCCAAAAGGACAATGTTTCCTTATCCACGCTGCTATACGATGAAACAAGACCACAAGGATCTATCTACGTGTTTCGGAGCGTTATCCCCACTCTTTCCTCAGGAATGCTACCATAATCATTATGGTAGCATTCCTGAGGAAGGAGCAGGGATAACGCTCCGAAACCCGTCGAATAAATCCACCATTATCCGATAGATACCTGTGGTCTTGTTTCATCGTATAGCAGCATCGATAAGAAAACACTGTCCCTTTGGGTTTACTTCTGATTACCACCGTTAAACGTGGAGTGTGGATCCTGCAGCAGCTGTACCATACGCATATGCTGGTTGTGGGTCACACAACTAGCTCAGGTGAGCAGTCACAATAGCTATTTACAAAACAGCACTTAAAAAAGATAACACCCTATTGCCAGGGGTGTAACTACAGTAGGTGCAGGGGTTGCGATCTCACCCGAGCCCTGCAGCCTAGGGGGGCCCCAGAAGTCCCTTTGGCCTATAGAAAAAGACTAATAATATTAAAGATTTGCAATAATTGGGAGCCCCATTGGAGCTTTCGCATTGGGGCTCCTGGGTTTGAAATTACGCCACTTCCTATTGCGCTTTTGTTCCCTTATTTTTAGTATTCTAAAATTTCTAGGTTCTAGGTTCTTCATTCTTTGATGATGATCGTACTCGACCATCCTGGAAACTTGCAAGACATCAATGCACACCACAGTAACACATTTATAACATCAGTCTTTTCTTCTCTGGGATTCAAGGGATGTCTTACTCCTTGTGGAACAACACGAGCTGGTCCTACTAGGTGTGAGGACTCTGGATTTTCTGATGGCATTTTGTGCATTCTTGCCTTTTCCAAGATGGCATCCTCTGCTTCATTGCTCTCCATGTGTTTTTTGTCTCCCAACCTTTATAAACCACTGTCTGTCTATTAATCCTCCTCTAGAGTATTCTGCCAGGTATTCAGCCCTTGCTTCATCTGAACCTTACTCCACCTCCTGCAAATCCTGTTTGTTTCTCCTGTCTGCTCATCAGAGGTTCTGCTTCCTAAACTTGCTGGCAGCTTAACTTGTGTTCCAGGTTGCTCTTGCTGCTTCCTCTGCTTCACCTCCTCTCAGACCTGACCTGTGTCACGTAAGCTTGTTGCTTAATAAGCTCCCTGTGGCTTCTTCATTTATTAAAGATGCAGTAGCAGTGTACGGGACTGTTTAGTGTATGGAACATTTTAGTAAATCTGCACTGCATGTGGTTCTGGACTTCTTTTTTCAGAGACTACCTTTCCCAGGCCTCCTGGGTGTTACTGAGTTATTGACTTTGCTACAGCACCACTCTGACTGAACTTTGCCATTGACTTTCCTTTTATAGCATCTCTTAATGGTACAGAGCTTAAAAGACTGCCCTGCTATTGGCTTAAGCCTGTGTGGTTTTCAAGGGACCTTTTCGTAAATGGCTTCATTTAATATTTTCACTGTGTGTTTATGAACTTTGATTTTCCACTGAACTTTGTTTGTTTAATCACTGTGTGTTACAATACAGACCTTTTTCACTGATAAACTTTGTTTCAGTTGTGTCTTGCCTCACTCAAAAAGATTCCTGAGCTATCCATTATACTTATTACACTGGGTTAGGATATCGGAACCAAAGAGTCCAATTCCATTTGTTAACAAGCGGCCCTTAGCCTAACAGTCGAAAAAGTGGAGGTAAGTGGAGGTAAAGTAAAGTCCCTTTTCTTCAACCTGTCAAGGCCATTGGTTTATTCATACCTCCAACACTAGACCTTAGGACAGTGACACAGTCCATGATGGGCAAAGTCCAAGGATGAATGGGGTAAAGTCTTTATATTGGGGCAATGTCCTTCAGTTATGCCAGCGTAGGGATAATATAATAATAATATTTATTCATTTATATAGCACAATTAATTCCATAGCACTTAAACAATTAATGTTAGCCATCGATGGCTAACAACAAGGGAGTCCCGGATATGTTTGAGTCTTAGACCCGATGAATCACGGCCTACCAGGAACTTCAAAACTGCTCTGATCAAGGGTACAATGAGCACAATGAGGCCACCTCAGCATCCAACTTCTTTGTCCTCAAAGATCTGTGGCACCCCTACAGTTCATTTGCCACAGGAACACCTGGTGCGGGGAGGGATTTCCACACCAGGTAAACTTACACATGCAACACCTTCCACCTCAAACCTGAAGGGAGAGCTCTATTTGCCGACTTCAGGCAAGGTCCTCTATAAATTCAGGCCTGGGGGAGGAGTTAAGCAGTGCAGTTCCAGGGAGAACTGTGAAGACATTCTGGTGAACAGAGCCACGATATGCCCGTGCCAGTGAGGAAGCTTAGCCAGTGTGAGGGACCCAAGGGTGAGGATCGGAGACAAGGCAAGACGGAAAGAGGGGCAGAGAAACCATACCGGTTCACCCCAAAGAAGCAGCAGAAGCAATCCGGACACCGGAGTCCGAGTCTGCAAGGGCCCAGTTAGCCCAGCAGAAAAGACCGGAGGGCCAGGGAGACTTTAGTCTCCTGGTGCAAGAACACATGTAACACAGCCATTGACAGAGCCCAGGATCGCAGAAGAGTTAGCAGTGCCCAGCAGAAGGTTCTCATCACCTGCTATACAAGTGAGGGGCACAGGAGAGGTCAGGGCCAGGTTTCAGGCAGGCCAGGACTAGACCACACGCACACAGTAACAAAGAGGCCTCACAACTCATCGGGTGTGGAAATTCTGAACTGCCACCCGACCACCTGGATAGTACCATGGACGTTGCCAGTGGTGAACCTAGCCTCTCTGCTGCCTGAGGCGAGCTGCAGAACAGCGCCCCCCCACGCGTAAATTATTTTTCAATCAGTATAATTAGTGCTGTAATTAGATCACCATGCCTGGTTTGGTGACAGGTCCTCTTTAAATCTGGTTCATACAGAGCCGTATCTTTCTTATCAAATTACTACATTAGTGGACATTTAAATTTAGAGACATAGAAAAAAGTTGTCCAAATACAAGGATGTCATCACATGCACACACAACAACCACACAGAAGAGTCCAGAATTAGGAGCATCAATGGCAATGGTAGCTTGGCGAAAGCTACAGACACACAATGACGACTGGCAGAGCTGTGGTCCTGTAGGCAGACACAGTCCTCCATCCTCTATGTATATGTAAATGTTCATCATAGGTGGTGAAGGTGTTAAATTACATTATATTCATGTATACAACACACATACTGGACAACACATGCTCCTTACATACACATAATACAGTCACACAGACACTCATATCACACAAGTCCTTAGTACACACATGCTATATAACAGATATACAGCAGGTACACATGATATACACAGAACATGCATGCAGGACAAGTATATATACACACATTTCAATATACTCAAAAGATATCTAAACATACACAGAGACAACCTACACACACAGGAACGCAACTCACACAGATATACAACTTACACACACATGCAACTCACACAAGGACAGAACTCACACACAGAAGACAACTCACACAAGACACACATACATACACACACCAGGCACACAACATACACAGAAGACACAACTCATGCACAGAGACAACTCACACAGAAGACACACAGATACACAACTCACACACAGAAGGCACACAACTCACACACAGAAGACACACCGATACACAACTCACACGCAGAAGACACACAGATACACAACTCACACACAGAAGGCACACAACTCACACACAGAAGACACACAGACACACAATTCACACACAGAAGACATAATTCACACACAGAAGACAAATACAGACACACAACTCACACAGAAGACACACAACTCACACACAGAAGACACATACAGACGCACAATTCACACACAGAAGACACATACAGACACACAACTCACACACAGAAGACACATACAGACGCACAATTCACACACAGAAGACATACAGAAACACAACTCACACACAGAAGACACAACTCACACACAGAAGACACATACAGACACACAACTCACACACAGAAGACACATACAGACGCACAATTCACACACAGAAGACATACAGAAACACAACTCACACACAGAAGACACATACAGACGCACAACTCACACACAGGAGACACAGACGCACAACTCACACACAGGAGACACATACAGACGCACAACTCACGCACAGGAGACACATACAGACGCACAACTCACACACAGGAGACACATACAGATGCACAACTCACACACAGAAGACACATACAGACACACAACTCACACACAGAAGACATACAGAAACACAACTCACACACAGAAGACACATACAGAAAAACAACTCACACACAGGAGACACATACAGACGCACAACTCACACACAGAAGACACATACGGACACACAACTCACACACAGAAGACACATACAGACGCACAACTCACACACAGAAGACACATACAGACGCACAACTCACACACAGAAGACACATACAGACGCACAACTCACACACAGAAGACACATACAGACGCACAATTCACACACAGAAGACACATACAGACGCACAATTCACACACAGAAGACATACAGACGCACAATTCACACACAGAAACACAACTCACACACAGAAGACATACAGAAACACAACTCACACACAGGAGACATACAGAAAAACAACACACACAGAAGACACATACAGACGCACAACTCACACACAGAAGACACATACAGACGCACAACTCACACACAGAAGACACATACAGACGCACAATTCACACACAGAAGACACATATAGACACACAACTCACACACAGAAGACATACAGAAACACAACTCACACACAGAAGACACATACAGAAACACAACTCACACACAGAAGACATACAGAAACACAACTCACACACAGAAAACACATACAGAAACACAACTCACACACAGGAGACACATACAGAAACACAACTCACACACAGGAGACACATACAGAAAAACAACACACACAGAAGACACATACAGACGCACAACTCACACACAGAAGACACATACAGACGCACAACTCACACACAGAAGACACATACAGACGCACAATTCACACACAAGACACATACAGAAACACAACTCACACACAGAAGACACATACAGAAACACAACTCACACAGAAGACACACAGATACACAACTCACACACAGAAGGCACACAACTCACACACAGAAGACACACAGATACACAACTCACACACAGAAGGCACACAACTCACACACAGAAGACACACAGACACACAATTCACACACAGAAGACACAATTCACACACAGAAGACAAATACAGACACACAACTCACACAAAAGACACACAACTCACACACAGAAGACACATACAGACGCACAATTCACACACAGAAGACACATAGACACACAACTCACACACAGAAGACACATACAGACGCACAATTCACACACAGAAGACATACAGAAACACAACTCACACACAGAAGACACAACTCACACACAGAAGACACATACAGACGCACAACTCACGCACAACTCACACACAGAAGACATACAGAAACACAACTCGCACACAGGAGACACATACAGATGCACAAGTCACACACAGGAGACACATACAGACGCACAATTCACACACAGAAGACACATACAGACACACAACACACACACAGAAGACATACAGAAACACAACTCACACACAGGAGACATACAGAAAAACAACACACACAGAAGACACATACAGATGCACAACTCACACACAGAAGACACATACAGACGCACAACTCACACACAGAAGACATACAGAAACACAACTCACACACAGAAGACATACAGAAACACAACTCACACACAGAAGACACATACAGAAACACAACTCACACACAGGAGACACATACAGAAAAACAACACACACAGAAGACACATACAGACACACAATTCACACACAGGAGACACATACACACGCACAATTCACACACAGAAGACACACAACTCACACACAGAAGACACATACAGAAAAACAACACACACAGAAGACACATACAGACACACAATTCACACACAGGATACACATACACACGCACAATTCACACACAGAAGACACATACACACGCACAATTCACACACAGAAGACACACAACTCACACACAGAAGACACACAACTCAACCACTCATTTTACAGAGATACCTCTTTCACACACTCCTCTGTGCTGCAGGAGGGGGGCACATGTGTAGCTTCCCCTGCTCTCAGCAGTCGGATCCCTGCCCTCCCCCACTCCCTCCTTCTCTCTGCTGGGACTGTGCACAGCAGGAGATCTGTCACCTTGTGACCGGGGCCACTTCTCCTCCTCGTCTTTCAGCTCCAGGACAGCCAGGTGTCTTCTCTAAATCTTCTTTGCCGGGCTCTCACTTCTTCCCGCCCTGCAGGAGAACACTGGCCAATCAGCTCTTCTATTATTCTGATATTAGAGCGTTCATTGGCCAGTATTCTCCTCTGCAGGACACGCTCCCTATCTCATTGCTGAACCCAGCGGGTGAAAGCAGCCACACAGTCCACACTATTAAGAAGCGGGCGGCAGCGCAGGAGACAATAGAGTGTCAGGGATAGAAGAGAGGCTCAATACAGGCACCAGGCGGCATCTGATAAAGCGAGCCCCGCAGATGCCGCCCCCATTTTATCAACAGGAGCCGCGCCTGAGGTAGAGTACTCAACTTGCCTCATGATAGGTGCGGCCCTGGACGTTACTTTGCAACATCACCAGTAAAGGTACAGAAACAAACTCCCAGCGTGTGTGTCTGTTATTGCGGCCCCTGATCCTGCCCTCTTCATAGACTGTTTGCAAGCGGCTCTACCTGCAGAGCTGCCTCCCTGTGTAAGTCCCTATTCTCCACAACTGCACGGGGATCC
The DNA here is from genome assembly GCA_033576535.1 of Allobates femoralis. Classification (NCBI taxonomy): domain Eukaryota; kingdom Metazoa; phylum Chordata; class Amphibia; order Anura; family Aromobatidae; genus Allobates; species Allobates femoralis. The sequence goes on along the minus strand of JARQOC010000002.1, from coordinate 669,576,304 downwards.
CGCCCTACCTACAGGGTGCTTTACCAGCTAGCTGCATCATCATCACCCCAGAGGTGTTTTTTTACAGCAGAGTATTTTTACACGTTTGTTTGACTGCTTTTTGTGATTCAGTCTTTTGGTGGTGTGAACACTGTCCTACAGACATTTTCACTGTGTGCATGGTTCATTAGTTTTTGTCTAAATTATTCCTTGTTTCTGCAAGATTGGGGAGTCTCCCACCCCTCGCCTTTGAGCCCTGCACATAAAAAGCTGTCTTCTGCAGTCAGTCCAAGTCAGACATTGGTCCTGTCTGGATCCTGCTCATTTTAGGTACCAATACACATGGTCAGGTTTTAAATACATCAGCTAGGGACTGCTCTGATACGGGTTACCTTGAAGTTGGTAGAGCAGCTTAGCATACATTTTTTGCAAAAAACGTATCAACTAAATACCCTGTATTTTACTTTTTCAGCAGCACTTGCTTTTTACTGTGTTTTTTTTTTACACCAGAGTATTTTTACATGTTTGTTTGACTATTTTTTGTGACTCAGTCTTTTGGTGGTGTGCACACTGTCCTACAGACGTGTTCACTGCGTGCATGGTTCATTAGTTTTTGACTATACATCGTATGCCACGGGTCTTCACTACCCTGTTTTCTCCTTGCGAGGAATTCACATCCTACATACTACGCCAGCTTTAATGTGCCTCGGGAAAGGTAGCCATGGGCGAGCTCTTCTCCTTAAACACCCCGGAACACAATAGAAAATTGAGGATTGTGTGTGTATGGTTTTATTGTGGCTACTGTGAAAAATGTAAAATTCATGTCTTCCAAATGACCTGAAATATCTTGGAGCTAGTCGGGTGGAAGGTCCAGCAGCTGCTCAGGTTGTGCAGCCTCCGATCAGATCCGGGTAACTTCCTCTCTTGCTCTGCACCGATCACATATATCAGTGCAGGGCAGGAGAAAAGAGGGCAGCTCTCTATGATTGGAAAATACGGTTTGTCAGCGTTCTCTTCCATCTCAGAAAGCGGCCTCTGGACTATAAAGCGCACTCATCTAACGGAAAATATTTCCTTCCTAAAAACTTCATCTTATCATCTGGAAAATACAGTATATGTGTGTAAATTAGAAGAAGAGGTGACACTCACCGAAACAGACAAGACGGTCCTTTATTCCATGGATTCAGGGACAGACAGGGTGCAGGGAGGGGGCACGAAGGGCCAACGGACTACGACGCCGTTTCGCAACAAGTGTCGCTTCTACGGGTCTGAGAAGCGACACTTGTTGCGAAACGGCGTCGTAGTCCGTTGGCCCTTCGTGCCCCCTCCCTGCACCCTGTCTGTCCCTGAATCCATGGAATAAAGGACCGTCTTGTCTGTTTCGGTGAGTGCCGCCTCTTCTTCTAATTTATCTTTCTTTTGCTTTGGCTGTGCACCACCGGAGGGGAACTTGCCATGACTGGAAGATAATCCGGACCTGATATTTGGTACCGCTTAGTGCCCTGCCTGTCTTGCATTCAATTGACAGTATATGTGTGTGTTTGGGCCATATCTTCAATGTAAAAGGGTATACTCTGAGGCAGGGGTCTCAAACACGCGGCCCGAGGGCCGCATGCGGCCCCTGGGGCTTCACTATGCGGCCCGCAGCACCTTGGACAACTTAATGATGCATCGTCCCAGTGCAGGGGGCCGCTGCAGTCCCCGCTGTGTGATGACTTCTGTCCGCAGCACTAACAGGCTCTGCCACTCAGCAAGATCAATGCAAGCTGCCAGCCAATGAGAGGCCCGCAGCTGACGGCAGAATATGACGTCACCTGCAGGCCTCTGGCTGGCAGATTGCATTGATCTTGATGAGCAACAGAGCTTGTCTGAGCGGCGGCTGGAGGAAGTCATAGCACAGCGGAGGCCGGAAGTCAGTACAGTGGGGACCGCGGCGAACCCCTGCACTGCAGCGATGCATCATTAAAGTGAGAAAAGTGTGCGTGTGTAAGAGAGGGTGTGTGTGTGAGGGTGAGTGTGTGAGTGAGGATGTGTGTATAAGAAAGTGTGTGCGAGTTTCAGTGTGTGTATGAGTGTGAGTGTAAAGGTACCTTTACACGCCGCGACGGCAGGCTGGATACATCCCGCTACAGGCTACAAATGTAGCTTGTAGCGCCAATGTAGCCCGTCGTAGCGGCGTCTGAAGACGTGACGCTACAGCCGGCAACAGATACATCTGTTTCCTAGCTCTGCTCGAAAACTGATGGCTACATCGCCGATGGTAGCGAGCTGTATCGGCGTGTAAAGAGGCAACGGAAGGGAACTCGGGACAGCCTGCGATGTAGCTGCAATGTAGCTAAGGCGTGACCCTGGCTCCGTGTTACCGCGCCCCATGTGCGATCATTGGTGGAAGCTGCTGCATGACGATTGGTAGTCGCTGCATAGGGAGGCATATTTAAAGGAGCTGACGAGTCACACTACACAATCGCTCGAGCGTGCTGTATTACTCAGCCTCCTGCGTTGCCTGCCCAATCAGGATGTTATTGCTTCGTCCTATCAGCGTACGGACGGCTCGTAATCCACAATTGTAGCACGCCTATGTGCTGTCCCTGCTGCACCATGTACGCCCATAGTAGCTGGTTATAGCGGTGTGTAAATGAGCTACAGCTGGCTACTTTAGACACCCGGCGATGTAGCTAGCTATAGATGTAGCGTGGCGTAGCGCATCTTGTGGCGGCGTGTAAAGAGGGTGCGTTGACCGTTTGTAACCGTTTGAGCGTGCTCGTGCACGTGAAGTAGCGGGATGTATCCAGCCTGCCATCGCGGCGTGTAAAGGTACCATAAGAGTGTGTATGAGGATGTGTGAGAGTGTGTTTGAGAGTATGTGTGTGTGGGGGGGGGGGTTTGTGTGTGGGTTTGTGTGTGAGTGTGATAGAGTGTGTATTTGAGTGTGTAAGAAGGTAAAACAGGATGGGGGGGCATCACTATAAAAGTAGATCAGGATGGGGTGGCATCTCTATAAAAGTAAATCAGGATGGGGGACATCACTATAAAAGGGGATCAGGATGGGGACACCACTATAAAAGGGGATCAGGATGGGGGACATCACTGTAAAAGGGGATCAGGATGGGGGACATCACTATAAAAGTAGATCAGGATGGGGGACATAACTATAAAAGGGGATCGGGATGGGACATCATCACTAAAGGGGATCAAGATGGGGACATCACTACTAAAGGGGAATGGGAAGGGGACATCACTAGAAAAGGAGATCAGGAAGGGGGTCATCACTACAAAAGGGGATCAGGATGGGGGACATCACTACAAAAGGAGATCAGTGTGGGGACATCACTACAAAAGGAGACCATGATCGATGGGGGACATCACTAGAAAAAGGAATCAGGATGGTGGACATCACTAGAAAAAGGGATCAGGATAGGGATCATCACTAGAAAAAGGGATCAGGATTGGGGACATCAGTAGAAAAGGACATTACTACAGGATGGAGACATTACTACAAGAAAGGGATCAGGACTTGTACTTTACTACATTGAGCAAGAAATTCTGGTATTACTAAAAATATCACTTAGTCCCACAAGAGATGCGGCCCCCCGCTATAAATGTTTTTCTATGTGCGGCCCACCAACCCAGCTGAGTTTGAGACCCCTGCTCTGAGGGATCATTGTTTCAGCATGTGTTTTGGCTTCTATTTTTGCTGCCTTCAGGCTCCGGCTGGAACTACAATGTGCACATTCATAAAAGAAGAAGAAAAACCACTGCAAGAATAGGTGTGTTCAATCTCTTGACCAGTACCGTACATTCAAACTGTCTTTATTTTGCCCTTCAGCCATTCTTTATTCCATCATTCCCTCCATTCCCTCTTCTTTTTGCTAACCCACAAAATGTATTGTAGACAGAAATATGGGATAAAGATGGGGGGGGGTGTATGGAAATATTGACTTGCCAATCAATAGGAAATTCCAATTAGTAAAAATAATTTGCAAAGATATACATATGGTCCCTGTGATTTCTTTGCATGCCTCCCGCTGAAGGAAGATACTAATCTGTTTAATAACTAAAGCTATATACGGTAAGTTCTTGTCAGAAGTATAATCATGGGTTACCAGGACACTATATTAGATTCTGTTTGAATGAAGTTGATATTTAGATAGATAATTGCAGGCTGATGGCATTAAAAAGGAAAATGCCACAAGTATGAAATGCAACATGTACATCAAAAGGGACTGTTTATGATAGATGGGCGCTAAATGACATAAACGAGTCTCAGGAGATAGAACTTGTAGAGTAGCATCGATAAAAGCACTCACTGTGTTTCATCCCTGACTCATACAATGGCTTAACAGATAGAAATGGGAGGTTAATGATTATGCAATTAAGCTGAGTTTTATTAAGCTAAAATTGTGATAAATGCACCTGAGACGTCAGTCAATTAAATAGATTGTGTACATTCAGATCGCCGTATCAGGAGAATGTAATAATTGTAATAAATAATTTTCTGTTTGAAATCAACTTGAAAAATGATTTTAATGCAGCGAACTGTGCAATAATTAGTTACGCAGCTCATCGCTCTTGTGTATCGTTTCTACTTTCAAATATACAAGTCTGTGCTTCATTTAATATCATGAGTCCAATTAAAATTATGAATAACTTTTGCTGCATTCCAGGTAGAGGCTGCATCCGTTATTGCTGATTTCGAACAGGGAGGACCTCTAAATTTAGGGCCACGTCACACACACAGATATCTGTGCAGATATTGTTTGCAGATCTCTGGTTGCAGTGAAATCATGGACACATTGTTACATTTTGTAGCCGTGTACAAATGGAGCAATGTGTCCATGATTTCAATGCAACAAGAGATCTGCGAACAATATTTGCACAGATATCTGTATGTGTGACGTGGCCCTTACAGTATATACCCATATTGTATGTGTGGAGCGCTAAGGGCTGGGGTACTCAGCATCTGAGATAGTAATCAGGTTCACGGTGGCAGCGCCCAGTGCTGTGGTGCTGGCTTTCATTTAAAAGGAAGATGAAAAACGGAGAAAGAAAAATCTTAAATAAAAATAGTTTGTGACGTCAGTTGGGATAATCAGTCAGATATGGCTGGCACTGCAGGAGATCCCTGTGAGATAAATTGAATGGCAGTGAAGTTGTTAAATCCTTCCCAACCAGGGCTGGCTCCCAGTTGAGGATGATGATGGGGGTAGTAGTAGTGAGGTGCAGTAGAGAAAGGAGGCACAAAGAGTCAATCTTGTTGCTTTTTACTGCAGGTGTTCAAAGAGGTCCAAGGTATGCAGGCATCACCAGGTATGTGGTCCAGACAGTGTGGGAAGAACTGCAGCCCATTCTGATGGGTGAGTATTAAGACCTACCCACTGACTTGTCCTTGTTGTAGGTTTATAGGTGCTCTTGTGCTTTCCTATACTCCCCCTTGGTTGCTATTGGTTACCTCCAGCCAGGCTTGTACTGCGGTCCCTGTGAGCATCTGTGCCTTTCAGCAGTTCTCTGGCCCTTTGTACTACTAGAGCCACAGAAGGTCCCACTTGAGTGGCTAGTGAGCATAAAACTCACAAGCCTCCAGCCTGAGTGACCTAGAGACTTGTGTATTGCCTTGCAACTGATCCCTCAGGGCAGGCTCCATGCTTTCTCCTGACTGAAACTCTTCTGTGCCTAGCTCAGCTTTACAGTAGTCGTAAATGACCAGCACTCTGTTTTTTTGTTTGATGGTGCTATTGCGGAAAGGATCAAAGACCCTCAGTCTATTATTATAGAAATCCAAGCACTCGAGTCATGAAAAGTTGCTTATCAAGTGATTTATTTGGAGACATATACAGGGTGAGTGGTGACAGCATACGTTTCGGTCCCCTATTGGACCTTTATCAATACGTCACTATGGAGTAAAACAAATACAGTGAGGATATTTACAGTGGAACATTGAGGTATATATCAGTCTACATATATACATTATTTATAGGATTAAAACTCAATCAAATATGGTACATGTAACTGACAGGAGTTCTGTATATTTTAATAAATTCATTACGTTATAAATGGCACTAATGAGAAGGCTAGAGGAGAGAGAAGGGGAAGTATCAAAATTCGTATGGCAAGGGTACAGATGGATTAGAGAGGCTTAACCATTTACCTGTGGGTCCTGGTGAGAAGTTTAAGGCTCAATAAGACGAAAGCTTGGCAAAGTATGGTCGTATATTAGAGACCTTGTTTATCTACGGGAAAATGGGTACCGTGTGAACTAAGAGTATACATAGTTTGTGTTTGTCTGTATAGTATCGTCATACGTTTAATTTTACCTTCAGACCTGGTGACTTTGTTGTGCTGTCTGGGATGTAGGTTACAGTTAGCTTACAGAATGCCTGGAATTATGTACATGTGTTAAGTCATATACTATAACCTATTTATAGTAGCAGTCGTGTAATTACCTTATAGGCTATGGATTTGTCCAGACTTATGTGTGCTGTCCTGTTAAGGCACAATCCTAGTCTTAGTCTGCAGTGTTGCAGTCTGTGGATATATATACAGTTAGATATTTTTAATATTTTTAATATTCACATGTACGTCCTCATTATTATATGTGTCTCATTAGTACCGTGTTAGTAGTAGTAAGTGCCTGGAGCCTGTCCTTCTCAGTATCAGGTGTTGTGTTATCCCTGGGTTTCCTGTCAGATAGATACCTCTCAGCTAAATTATAAGGAAGAGGAAAAAAGTTTGATTTTTATCAAGTAAAGGTACTTAGCTTATTAATGTGATGTTACTCTGCATGCAAGGTCCACCAACCAGTGAGGAGAGATAAGTGCCAGCACGGACCGTGCTTTTGGCAAAGGCTGGCGTGCTGTGAGGGCTTCCGCCCTTTTATTACGTGTCCCGCCGGCCCGAGAACCGGAAGTGAACCCCGGAGTTCGCGCATGCGCAGTCATGCGTGCCCCGCGAACCAGAAGTGCCAGTGTTATTGTTATACAGCGTTGCCACGGATACGGGCAACGCTATTTAGGGCACAAAATAGGTTTATAGTGATGCGGTCCAGTATAGGGGGCACTCTAGATTAAATGGGCCTGCTAAGTACATTGTTTTGGGGGCTATAATACAATATATGGCAACCATGGGTTTAAGAGATAGGTCATATGATATGTGTGTATGTTTATTACTGATGTACGCTCTGTAACCTGTCTGCTGGTTAGGGTAGTGTGAAATACAGGTAACATGAAGTGACATTAGTTACCACAATGGAATATGCATACAAATGAAAATATGTATATCATACTTTGTGCTAAATTAGCATAAACCTATGACAATCATATAAAATATGCAGTTACAGTAATGTTATATTGATCCAACATCAGTTTATTCCACACACTCATATTACACAGGCAGTTACGGGGTCCAAGCCGTATATTATGATAGACGCAGGAAAAAATAAAGTAATAAATGGAAAAAGGAAACTTGTAGAAAGTCTATGGGGGTTATATTGAGATATCTTACTGCATTGTCGATCAACCTTTTGAAACGACCAGGGAAAACTAGGTATTGGTCTGAAACAAGAAATTTAGTTAAGCCACTCAATCTCCCTGTTTAGTCCCTTTGGTGTCAGTGTATCCAATGTGTGTATCCAATAGGTTTCTCTTTTCTTAAGTAATCTAATATGGTTACCCCCTCGTCTTGGTCTGGGTACTTGCTCTATTACCTGGAATCTGAGTTGGGCCACATTGTGTTTAGCTTCCGTAAAATGGTGCGGCAATGGCAGCAATGTTTTCTCGGTGCGTATTGTGGATTTGTGGCTCTTTACTCTATCCCTGATGGCTTGTGTGGTTTCTCCTACGTAAAGCAGGCCGCAGGGGCATTTTATGAGATAGACCACGAAGTTAGTGTCGCAGGTATAGAAGCCCCTGACCTTGTACGTCTTGCCTGTCCGTGGGTGTATGATTTCGCTTCCCTTGATAACGTTGGAACAACTAAGACACCCTAAACATGGAAATGTACCTGTTCTATGTGTGCCTGTGAGTGTTCTTATCAACGGTTGTTTTGGTGAACCTATGTCTGCCCTGATGAGTTGATCCCTCATATTGGTGGGCCTCCTTGTGCACATCAATGGTTGATTTTGGAAGGTTTCTATTTTTGGGTGTGCTTTTGATAACAGGTTTAAATTTTTTCTGATTAGATGATGTACTCTAGGCATGATAGGATGATACGTATGTACAAAAGGTAGTCTGGTCTGTGTTGTAGTTGGAATTTTCTCAACGTCTCTATTACTCAAGGCAGTCTCCCTTTCAGATGTTAACAGGACTTGGGGGTAATCACGTTCTAGGAACTTGTTGGACATCTCTTTTAATCTAATGGACCGTGTCTCTGGATCGGTTACTATTCGGGACACCCTTTTAAACTGTGACCTAGGAAGGCTATTTTTGGTGGCTTTTGGATGGCAGCTTCCATAGAGGAGGAGGCCGTTGCAGTCTGTAGGTTTGGAGTATAAGTCCGTTCTAAGGGAACCATCAGTGTTTTTAATTACTCGGGTATCAAGAAAAGGGATTTCGCCGTAGTCTGAGTTCAGAGTAATGGTGAGTTCATGTCGTACAGTGTTAATTTGGTTAAAGAAACACTGTAGACTCTCTTCTGAGCCATTCCATATACAAAATATATCGTCGATATATCTGTACCATGTTGTTGCTTGTGTTCTAAATAGAATATTAGGATAGATATAGGTCTCCTCGAATTTGTTCATATACAAATTAGCGTATGCCGGTGTTACATTTGAACCCATCGCGGTCCCGCATGTCTGTACAAAAAACTGGTTCTCAAAAAGAGGACCAGTTTTTTGTAATACTGCCCCTATGTACAAGAATATAACTACTATAATACTGCTCCTATGTGCAAAAATATAACTACTATAATACTGCCCCTATGTACAAGAATATAACTACTATAATACTCCCCCTATGTACAAGAATATAACTACTATAATACTGCCCCTATGTACAAGAATATAACTACTACAATACTGCCCCTATGTACAAGAATATAACTACTATAATACTGCTCTCTATGTACAAGAATATAACTACTATAATACTGCTCCTATGTACAAGAATAACTACTATAATACTGCTCCTATGTACAAGTATATATCTACTATAATACTGCCCCTATGTACAAGAATATAACTACTATAATACTGCCCCTATATACAAGAATATAACTACTATAATACTGCCCATATATACAAGAATATAACTACTATAATACTGCCCCTATGTACAAGAATATAACTACTATAATACTGCTCCTATGTACAAGAATATAACTACTATAATACTGCTCCTATGTACAGGAATATAACTACTATAATACTGCCCCTATATACAAGAATATAACTACTATAATACTGCCCTATGTACAAGAATATAACTACTATAATACTGCCCCTATGTACAAGAATATAACTACTATAATACTGCTCCTATGTACAAGAATATAACTACTATAATACTGCTCCTATGTACACGAATATAACTACTATAATACTGCTCCTATGTACAAGAATATAACTACTATAATACTGCTCCTATGTACAGGAATGTAACTACTATAATACTGCCCCTATATACAAGAATATAACTACTATAATACTGCCCCTATGTACAAGAATATAACTACTATAATACTGCCCCTATATACAAGAATATAACTACTATAATACTGCCCCTATGTACAAGAATATAACTACTATAATACTGCCCCTATGTACAAGAATATAACTACTATAATACTGCTCCTATGTGCAAGAATATAACTACTATAATACTGCTCCTATGTGCAAGAATATAAGTACTATAATACTGCCTCCTATTAGCACATATATAATGGATTCCTTCTTATTGTCCGCTCCCTGGTTTCCTTGTGTTGCTGATTTATACCTTCAGTTCTCTGCAGTGAGGCGGATCCAGGACTGAACATAACAGGAAGGGAAACCACTGCTGGTTCCTTTGCAGATTCTCAGATACTGGAGGAGTCCAGACTGCACACGAACACAGCGCAGAGGATAGGAGTATAGTGCACTATAGAGGACTGAGGTAACTCAGGATCAGTAATGTATGTACACAGTGACTGCACCAGCAGAATAGTGAGTGCAGCTCTGGAATATAATACAGGAGGTAGCTCAGGATCAGTAATGTAATGTATGTACACAGTGACTGCACCAGCAGAATAGTGAGTGCAGCTCTGGAGGATAATACAGGTGGTAACTCAGTATCAGTAATGTAATCTATATACACAGTGACTGCACCAGCAGAATAGTGAGTGCAGCTCTGGAGTATAATACAGGAGGTAACTCAGTATCAGTAATGTAATGTATGTACACAGTGACTCCACCAGCAGAATAGTGAGTGCAGCTCTGGAGTATAATACAGGAGGTAGCTCAGGATCAGTAATGTAATGTATGTACACAGTGACTGCACCAGCAGAATAGTGAGTGCAGCTCTGGAGTATAATACAGGAGGTAACTCAGTATCAGTAATGTAATGTATGTACACAGTGACTCCACCAGCAGAATAGTGAGTGCTGCTCTGGAGTATAATACAGGAGGTAACTCAGGATCAGTAATGTAATGTATGTACACAGTGACTGCACCAGCAGAATAGTGCGTGCAGCTCTGGAGTATACAGGAGGTAACTCAGGATCAGTAATGTAATGTATGTACACAGTGACTGCACCAGCAGAATAGTGCGTGCAGCTCTGGAGTATACAGGAGGTAACTCAGGATCAGTACAGGATAAGTAATGTAATGTATGTACACAGTGACTTCTAGGTGTGTGGACTCGGAGGTGCCGTTCTTTGGGCTGAGCACCTCGTACCTTCTCCCCGGGACGCGTTTCAGGCTGTAGATTGGATGTTTGGAGAATCCTCCATATTCCACCTTCAGATCCCTCTCTGGACACAGGCCCTGCACAGGGGAGAAGAAAGTGCTTGTGAATTCCTGAGCAATGTTTACATGGAAATACCTGAGTGGGAAGACAGCAGAGAACAATAGTGGAGGGGAAGTTTAGAGGGGCAGAGACTGAACTCTGAGTGTGAGTGGCTGCATTACCAATAATGCCCCCTCATCCCCACCATTCCCACGTCTCATACAGTCTCTGACCCCTTCTCTCTGCCTCACTGCGGGGCACCTGGAGGATCTGCCGTTCTGGAGCCTGGGAAAACTGAGGAGCTCCAAACATCTCCAGTAATGTTATAGCTTCACCAGACCGCAAATCTCCCCGTTTATTTAGGATTACAGCCAGGTGAAGGGCCGCGCAGGGGTCCGGGGGAGTCTGGGGGACGGGCAGCGCAAGGGTCCGGGGAAACCAGAGGACGGGCCGCACAAGGGTCCGGGGAAACCAGAGGATGGGCTGCGCAATGGTCCGGGGAAACCAAAGGACGGGCCACGCAAGGGTCCGGGGAATGGGCCACGCAAGGGTCCGGGGAATGGGCCACGCAAGGGTCCGGGGAATGGGCCACGCAAGGGTCCGGGGAATGGGCCACGCAAGGGTCCGGGGAATGGGCCACGCAAGGGTCCGGGGAATGGGCCACGCAAGGGTCTGGGGAATGGGCCACGCAAGTGTCCGGGGAAGCCAGGCTATCGGCTGCGCAGAGGTCTGGGGAAGCTGGGGGATGGGCTGCGCAGAAGCCTGCGGATGCCAATGGATGGACCACGCAGGAGTCCGGGGAAGCCAAGCGATGGGCTGCGCAGAGGTCTGGGGAAGCTGGGTGATGAGCCACGCCAGAGTCCAAGGAAGCCAAGGGATGGACCACGCAGGAGTCCGGGGAAGCCAGGGGATGGGCAATGCATGAAACTGGAGAAGCCGGGTGTGGACCATCAGCAGCTATAGAGGTCCACAAAAGTGTCCGAGTGAATGAGACTAATGCCACCACCTGGTGCTGAAAAGTGAGAATGCAGGCTCAAATTTAGGAAGGAATCTGTTTCCTCCACAGCCAATGTTTTTTTTCTCTCCTTCTTTCAATAGATTTATTGTTCTGTCATTGTTAAAAGAAAAGAGGAAAAATCTGACACCCCGGATACCCAAAGATCTGTTACCTGGTTCTGCTGTTCGTGGAGCTTCTGTGGAAAGAGCAGCTGCAGGATCTCGTGACTCTGACCCCCGGTGACCCCCGCGATACAGAAACCTGCGGGACAGAACCAACAGTAACGCACCGGACCCTGCACTGAGTGGCCTAAAGGGGAACTCCGACCTCCAGCCCAACCGGGACCGAATGGGAATAACACAGGAGGAGGATTCTGACAGCCACTGATGTGACATCACAAATCCCAGCACACCCCGGAGCAGGATGACGGGAGTTGTCGTTCCCCAGCAGTTAGAGGGACACAGGTCATATATGGGCTGGTCACCCCCTCTATAATCAGTGACATCACATGTAACCCCAGCAGCCATGTACAGATATACATACTCTGATCTCCCGACCACTCGATCACTCTTGTCACCTCCTGAAGATCAAAGATGTTAAGATCCCGATACCTGAGAGGAAAGAAGACGAAGAATAATCACCAGATCCAAATAACAGAGCGTCACCTGCAGATCCCCCATAACAGAGCGTCACCCGCAGATCCCCCATAACAGAGCGTCACCCGCAGATCCCCCATAACAGATCCCCCATAACAGCCAAACACAGGTATGTTAAGCATAGGAACGCAATGCGCTTGTGTTTGGCTGCATTCGGTACACTGCGTTTACATACGCAAGTGTGAAACCAGCCGTAGAGAAGAGTCATCAAACAGACGTTTGCAGGAATCTGATCAGCAGACTGAGTTACCTGTAGGGACAGTCAGTGACAGCAGTGTGTGGGTGCGGGGCCCCGAGATCAGCCACATTTTGCAGGCCCCTGTTCTCTGCACACTGACTGTCGTGGTCGGTGCACATTTTTGCTGTATTTTTTCCCTTGTGTTTTTCCAATAAAATCTCAGCATTTAACTGTGCCGACAGTGAGAGATCTCTGGAATCTCCTGCACACATTGCTCATTTTTCTTGCAGATTTGCAGCAGTATCATGCAGCAATGTCAGTTCTTGCCATTTCTGTCCTGTAAATGAGCTGTTTGAGGCTAGGGGCAGGCCATTGCCTGGAAGATAACTCCGCCTCCAGGACTCGTCGGAGGCTTTCCCATGGTGATGACTGCCAGCCGCACTCTGCCATCCTGTGTGATTATATCGGGCATGTCTGCCGGCTCCTCGCAGTTTCAACCTCCGCTCACACAGGGCGGCAACAAAATACAGCAGCGCTGCAAAGCCTGTCTGTAAGAAGTCACATGTCATTTCTTCTGTCAGGTCCTCGTCTCACACTGGTAATGCCCCCTTTTATTTACTCTGGAGGCAGAGTTACCTTACGGGCAATGTCCTGCCCATAGCCTGGAACTACTAATTTACATAAAGTAATAAAAGATGACTTCTCCACAACAAGGATGTGATATGAGGCAGACGAGGAGGATTATTCTCAGCTGTCTATAACCTGTGCACTCATATTAAAGGGAAAGTATGTTCATATGTAAAGTAAACCAGTGCCATACTGGTGCTCGATGGCTGATTCCAATCACCTTTAGTTCAGAGATTTGAAACTTGATTTTAGAAAAATGTGTAAGCAAAGTATCAGAAATGCCCCCATTGTTTAAATGCCGAGTGTATCTGGGCCGGACTATGTGAGTCCGGTCTGGCATTATCATTCTGCCTCATGCTTGCCTGGCCTTTCTTACCTTGTCACCGCCATTATATTTATGTCCGGCGCTTGCACAGTAGCATCTAGAAGTGTTTCAGGATCTCTGATCAGCTGACATGTGCATGTAACATCAGCGGGTGACCTGCCCACCACTGTTCACCAGTTTAGACCACGTTGTGAAACTGACGGCGCAATCTAATACAGGCTGGCGGGTATTGCACCATTCCCCTTTCTCATCAGCGGCCCTGTGACATGATTGCAGGGCGCAAATGTGCTGTCTTGACAGCGAGGTGTCGGATGGTGACCCCCCTGTCGCTGTGGTGACAGCGAGGCGTCGGGTGGTGACCTCTCCCCCACACCTGTTGCTGTGATGACAGTGCGGCGTCGGATGGTGACCCCCCTGTCGCTGTGATGACAGGGAGGTGTCGGATGGTGACCCCCTGTCGCTGCGATGACAGGGAGGCGTCGGATGGTGACCCCCCTGTCGCTGTGATGACAGGGAGGTGTTGGATGGTGACCCCCTGTCGCTGTGATGACAGGGAGGCGTCGGATGGTGACCCCTGTCGCTGTGATGACAGGGAGGCGTCGGATGGTGACCCCTGTCGCTGTGATGACAGTGCGGCGTCGGGTGGTGACCCCCATACCCTGTCGCTGTGATGACAGGGAGGTGTCGGGTGGTGACCCCCTGTCGCTGTGATGACAGGGAGCCGTCGGATGGTGACCCCTGTCGCTGTGATGACAGGGAGACGTCGGATGGTGACCCCTGTCGCTGTGATGACAGTGCGGCGTCGGATGGCGACCCCTGTCGCTGTGATAACAGTGCGGCGTCGGGTGGTGACACCTGTCGCTGTGATGACAGGGAGGTGTCGGGTGGTGACCACCTGTCGCTGTGATGGCAGGGAGGCGTTGGATGGCGACCCCTGTCGCTGTGATGACAGTGCGGCGTCGGATGGTGATCCCTGTTGCTGTGATGACACTGCGGCGTCGGATGGTGATCCCTGTCGCTGTGATGACAGTGCGGCGTCGGGTGGTGACCCCCCCCCTGTCGCTGTGATGACAGGGAGGTGTCGGGTGGTGACCCCCTGTCGCTGTGATGACAGGGAGGTGTCGGATGGCGACTCCTGTCGCTGTGATGATAGTGCGGCGTCGGATGGCGACCCCTGTCGCTGTGATAACAGTGCGGTGTCGAATGGTGATCCCTGTCGCTGGGATGACAGCGAGGCGTCGGGTGGTGACCTCTCCCCCACACCTGTTGCTGTGATGACAGTGCGGCGTCGGATGGTGACCCCCCCTGTCGCTGTGATGACAGGGAGGTGTCGGATGGTGACCCCCTGTCGCTGTGATGACAGGGAGGCGTCGGATGGTGACCCCTGTCGCTGTGATGACAGGGAGGCGTCTGATGGTGACCCCTGTCGCTGTGATGACAGTGCGGCGTCGGATGGCGACCCCTGTCGCTGTGATAACAGTGCGGCGTCGGGTGGTGACACCTGTCGCTGTGATGACAGGGAGGTGTCGGGTGGTAACCCCCTGTCGCTGTGATGACAGGGAGGTGTCGGGTGGTGACCACCTGTCGCTGTGATGGCAGGGAGGCTTCGGATGGCGACCCCTGTCGCTGTGATGACCGTGCGGCGTCGGATGGTGATCCCTGTCACTGTGATGACACTGCGGCGTCGGATGGTGATCCCTGTCGCTGTGATGACAGTGCGGCGTCGGGTGGTGACCCCCCCCCTGTCGCTGTGATGACAGGGAGGTGTCGGGTGGTGACCCCCTGTCGCTGTGATGACAGGGAGGTGCCGGATGGCGACTCCTGTCGCTGTGATGACAGTGCGGCGTCGGATGGCGACCCCTGTCGCTGTGATAACAGTGCGGCGTCGGGTGGTGACACCTGTCGCTATGATGACAGGGAGGTATCGGAGTGCGGTGTCGAATGGTGATCCCTGTCGCTGTGATGACAGTGTGGCGTCGGGTGGTGACCCCTGTCGCTGTGATGACAGGGAGGTGTCGGGTGGTTACCCCCTGTCGCTGTGATGACAGGGAGGCGTCGGATGGTGACTCCTGTCGCTGTGATGACAGTGCGGCGTCGGATGGCGACCCCTATCGCTGTGATGACAGTGTGGCGTCGGATGGTGATCCCTGTCGCTGTGATGACAGTGCGGCGTCGGGTGGTGACCCCCCCTGTCGCTGTGATGACAGGGAGGTGTCGGGTGGTGACCCCCTGTCGCTGTGATGACAAGGAGGCGTCGGGTGGTGACCCCCTGTCGCTGTGATGACAGGGAGGCATTGGGTGGTGACACCCTGTCGCTGTGATGACAAGGAGGCGTCGGGTGGTGACCCCCTGTCGCTGTGATGACAAGGAGGCGTCGGATGGTGACCCCTGTCGCTGTGATGACAGTGCGGCGTCGGATGGCGACCCCTGTCGCCTTGATAACAGTGCGGCGTCGGGTGGTGACACCTGTCGCTGTGATGACAAGGAGGTGTCAGGTGGTAACCCCCTGTCGCTGTGATGACAGGGAGGTGTCGGGTGGTGACCACCTGTCGCAGTGATGACAGGGAGGCGTCGGATGGTGACCCCTGTCGCTGTGATGACAGTGCGGCGTCGGATGGTGATCCCTTTCGCTGTGATGACAGTGCGGCGTCGGATGGTGATCCCTGTCGCTGTGATGACAGTGCGGCGTCGGGTGGTGACCCCCCCCTGTCGCTGTGATGACAGGGAGGTGTCGGGTGGTGACCCCCTGTCGCTGTGATGACAGGGAGGTGTCGGATGGCGACTCCTGTCGCTGTGATGACAGTGCGGCGTCGGATGGAGACCCCTGTCACTGTGATAACAGTGCGGCTTCGAATGGTGATCCCTGTCGCTGTGATGACAGTGTGGCGTCGGGTGGTGACCCCTGTCGCTGTGATGACAGGGAGGTGTCGGGTGGTGACCCCCTGTTGCTGTGATGACAGGGAGGCGTCGGATGGCGACTCCTGTCGCTGTGATGACAGTGCGGCGTCAGATGGCGACCCCTATCGCTGTGATGACAGTGCGGCGTCAGATGGTGATCCCTGTCGCTGTGATGACAGTGCGGCGTCGGGTGGTGACCCCCCCTGTCGCTGTGATGACAGGGAGGTGTCGGGTGGTGACCCCCTGTCGCTGTGATGACAGGGAGGCGTCGGGTGGTGACCCCCTGTCGCTGTGATGACAGGGAGGCATTGGGTGGTGACCCCCTGTCGCTGTGATGACAGGAAGGCGTCGGTTGGTGACCCCCCTGTCGCTGTGATAAATATAAAATAGGAAGGGGGAACAAGAGGCGCAATAGTGCCCTATCACTCAGACACTAAGAGATGAGAGGTATATTGTCAAAACCACTCACCTATTCCAGTTGTGATGACCCACAACTGGCTTGAAGGCATATAATCAATACCGGCTGCTGCAGGACCTCCACCAACCACTCGCACGTGGGAAGACTCTCAAGAAGCTGGGAAAAGGTGTGTGACAGTCCGCGCCACCGGGTACCAAAGAAATCACCTGGGATGCAGGAAGTTATTTCAAGCTTTGTCTTTATTCTCCAACATGTTTCAGCGCTCCACCTGGCGCCTTCCTCAGGGATATTACAGGTAATATCCCTGAGGAAGGCGCCAGGTGGAGCGCTGAAACATGTTGGAGAATAAAGACAAAGCTTGAAATAACTTCCTGCATCCCAGGTGATTTCTTTGGTACCCGGTGGCGCGGACTGTCACACACCTTTTCCCAGCTTCTTGACTGTCGCTGTGATGACAGGGAGGCGTCGGGTGGTGACCCCCTGTCACTGTGATGACAGGGAGGCGTCGGGTGGTGACCCCCTGTTGCTGTGATGACAGGAAGGCGTCGGGTGGTGACCACCCTGTCGCTGTGATGACAGGGAGGCATCGGGTGGTGACCCCCTGTCTCTGTGATGACAGGAAGGCGTCGGGTGGTGACCCCCCTGTCACTGTGATGACAGGGAGGCGTCGGGTGGTGACCCCCTGTCGCTGTGATGACAGTGCGGCGTCGGGTGGTGACCCCCTGTCGCTGTGATGACAGGGAGGCGTTGGGTGATGACCCCCTGTCACTGTGATGACAGTGCGGCGTCGGGTGGTGACCCCCTGTCGCTGTGATGACAGTGCGGCGTCGGGTGGTGACCCCCTGTCGCTGTGTTGACAGGGAGGCGTCGAGTGGTTGACCCCCTGTCGCTGTGATGACAGTGCGGCGTCGGGTGGTGACATACCACCTGATCGCTACTGGCCAATCACATTTTAAAGTCCTGGCAGCATTCAGACGTCTTCCATCTTGGGTCCCGGACAGCCAGCGGAGAGGTGAGCATTTATTTTATTTATTTTTAACACATTGCTTTCTTTAATTTCATTTTAGCAGTGTATGTAGATAGTGTATGTACATACACTGCTAAAGTGAAATTACACCGAGCAGAGCAGTTTGTGTATTGAGCATGCTCAGTACACGAACACTGGATCCGGGAAACAATCTTGTTCTTTCCCGGATCTGAGCTCCATAGGCCCCCATGCTATTTGAATTGGACACTGTTGGGTCTGATTCTGTCCGATTGTGTCCGCTGTGCCCAAAATTAGAGGAGTCTCCAATTTTGGGGACGTGAAAAAAGCAGACCCAATCGGATCCCTGCACACACGGATGGCAATTCAGGACCAATCCTTGTCCATAGGGATAAACGGGGGGCCAAATTGGATCTATGGCTATCCGTTTTATAACGGATAGCCACGGACCCCAAAAATCGTGATGTGAAGTTGGCCTGACCAGTCGAATCGCACTCAGGTGTTTTACCATATAGTGAACATGGTGAGTGAACTCGGAAGACTTGTAATTCTTTTTCATCTTCAGCATTTTCTTCATCATCTTTTTCATCTTCATCTTTTTTTCATCTTTTTTTCATCTTCAGCATCTTCAGCATTTTCTTCATCTTCAGCATTTTCTTCATCTTCATCATCTTTTTCATCTTCATCATCTTTTTCATCTTCAGAATTTTCTTCATCTTCATCATCTTTTTCATCTTCAGTATTTTCTTCATCTTCATCATCTTTTTCATCTTCAGTATTTTCTTCATCTTCAGCATTTTCTTCATCTTCATCATCTTTTTCATCTTCATCATCTTTTTCATCTTCAGAATTTTCTTCATCTTCATCATCTTTTTCATCTTCAGTATTTTCTTCATCTTCAGCATTTTCTTCATCTTCAGCATTTTCTTCATCTTCAGCATTTTCAGCATCTTCAGCATTTTCAGCATCTTCAGCATCTTAAGCATCTTCTTCATCTTAAGCATCTTCTTCATCTTCAGCATCTTCTTCATCTTCAGCATTTTCTTCATCTTCAGCATTTTCTTCATCTTCAGCATTTTCAGCATCTTCAGCATTTTCTTCATCATCTTTTTCATTTTCATCATGTTTTTCATCTTCATCATCTTTTTCATCTTTTTTTCATCTTCAGAATCTTCAGCATCTTCAGCATTTTTTTCATCTTCAGCATTTTTTTCATCTTCAGCATTTTCTTCATCTTCAGCATTTTCTTCATCTTCAGCATTTTCTTCATCTTCAACATTTTCTTCAGCATTTTCTTCATCTTCAGCATTTTCTTCAGCATTTTCTTCATCTTCAGCATTTTCTTCATCTTTAGCATTTTCTTCATCTTCAGCATTTTCTTCATCTTCAGCATTTTCTTCAGCATTTTCTTCATCTTCTGCATTTTCTTCAGCATTTTCTTCAGCATTTTCTTCATCTTCAGCATTTTCTTCATCTTCAGCATTTTCTTCAGCATTTTCTTCATCTTCAGCATTTTCTTCAGCATTTTCTTCAGCATTTTCTTCATCTTTTTCATCAGCATTTTCTTCATCTTCAGCATTTTCTTCATCACTATTTCTTCAGCATTTTCTTCAGCATTTTTCTTCAGCATTTCTTCATCTTCAGCATTTTCTTCATCTTCAGCATTTTCTTCATCATCTTTTTCATCTTTTTCATTTCAGCATTTTCTTCATCTTCAGCATTTTCTTCATCTTCAGCATTTTTTTCATCATATATGTATTTATATGTGTATTGTATTAGTATGTTTTTTATATATGATATATTTTATAAATTTAATTATATTTTTTATATATATTATATTTTATATATAAAGATATTATTATAATATACTTCATATTATTATATTTTATATAAAGTATTGTCTTTTTTATATAATCATTGTGGCATTCATCATGTGTTTTATTTTATATCATATATATGTTCTATTTTATATGTATTTATGTGTGTATTGTATTAGTATGTTTTTTATATATGATATATTTTGTAAATGTAATTATATTTTTCATATATATTATATTTTTTATATATTAGATTTTATATATAAAGATATTATTATAATATACTTTATATTGTTATATTTTTTATAAAGTATTTTATTTTTTATATAATCATTGTGGAATTCATCATGTGTTATATTTTGTATCATTTATAATATATTTTATATGTTCTATTTTATATGTATTTATGTGTGTATTGTATTAGTATGTTTTTTATATATGATATATTTTATAAATTAAATTATATTTTTTATATATATTATATTTTTTATATATTATATTTTATATATAAAGATTCTAATTATTATAATATACTTAATATTATTATATTTTTTATAAAGTATTTTATTTTTTATATAATCATTGTGGCATTCATCATGTGTTATATTTTATATAATTTATAATATATTTTATATGTTCTATTTTATGTGTATTTATGTGTGTCTTGTATTAGTATGTTTTTTTATATATGATATATTTTATAAATTAAATTATATTTATTATATATATTATATTTTTTAGATATATTTTATATATAAAGATATTATTATAATATACTTTATATCATTATATTTTTTATAAAGTATTTTATTTTTTACATAATCATTGTGGCATTCATCATGTGTTATATTTTATATCATTTATATTACCGTGTTTCCCCGAAAATAAGACTGTGTCTTATATTTTTTTGGGCACCCTCCTGGCCCAGAGGTGCTAGTCTTTGTCAGTGTGTAGTGGGGAGAGAACCCATGTGGTGTTATTGTGGCATATTAACCCATGGGGTGCCACATGCTCACCCGTCCGATTTTGCGGAGTTCATCAGGAAATGGAGGTTGGCGGCGGGCTTCAGCACGAGCCTGCATGTTGGCGCGCAGACGAGCCTGCCACTCCTCCCTTCGGATGCGACGTACATCTTCATCGGAGCGGTGCGGAGTGTGGATAAAGTCACTACGGCGTGTCGGTTGTTGAACAGCTTGAGTTTGGTGGGCAGTCCGGATTGGAACCCGGTTGAACGGTACCGGAGAAGGTGTTGCAATAGCACCGGACCAGCGTATCCGAGCGGATTGCTCGGCAGAAGGATCCACTGTATCTCCCCAGGCGAACCCGGTGTAGAGGTCCTCAGCGGTGCTGTGGGTCTCGTCGTCGTCGTCATCATCCTCCTCTCCCTCAACGATCACATCGGGCTGCTCGGCAAACTGAGGTGTTGGAATGAGGTCCTCTAGGTCGATGGGCGGCTGCGCTGCATAATTCTCCTCGAGGTCGTCCTGCAGGGCTTCCAGGCTGCCTGCCTCTTCTTCTGTTGCAGCTGGTAGTGGTGTTTCAATCCCGGTCACCAGGTAGGCCTCGGTAATAGCAGAGGAGGCCTCCAGTTTGGGGAAGAAACAGGCGACAGTCTCGGTACTGGTGAGACTAGTCGCGGGTTCCTCGGTGGGAACTAGGTAAATGTCCATTTCTTCTTTGGAGCGAGTTGCAAGCTCCGGCTCAAACACGGTTTCAGTTCCAGGCTCTGGAGCGGGATGAGCTGTGGTCTCTACCGGGATGATGCAGTCTATCGGCTCCGGAGACGAGGCGGGACAGGTGGTCGGCGTGGGCGAGGCGGTGCTGAAACTCGAGATGTCGTCCGGCCCTGGAGTGGTTGCACCCGAGCGGCTCTGCTGCATCGCACGATGTAGTCTGCTGCCAAAGTTCGCGCTCCAACTGCGGATCGTCCACTCGACAGTCTCGATCAGTCTCACCCCGAGGTCTTGTTGAGCTTCTTGCCAGAAGTCGGGGCTGCCGTCGATGTTGAGGACAGGACCGGACCCGGATGGCCTATTGCTGCTCTAGCCTCGGCTTCCACTTCTCGCATCAGGTCATGGAGTCTGGTACTGGTCATTTTCTTGGAGGAACCACACCCGTCTCCACCCGGTAACTGTTCTGGTGAAGAATGGTCTGACACTCCCACTTCTTTGGGGCTTTTGTAGTCCAATGGTGGGAAAAAGTCTTTTGTCCGCCCCCATGGTTGATTCGAGCAATCAGGGCGGACAATGATTTTGGCGCCTTTGCCTTTAACCCTCCCACGAAGAGGGGTGGTGGCTCACCCCTGGGCTTGCACGTAGCGAATCCTCATGGCGGGGACGCTATCTTGAGCGCCATCTTGGCCCAACGGTGAAAAGGCGGGAAAAGTTCTTTTTGGGACGAACAAAGTCCAAATTGTTGAAATAAAGTCTGTTAAGCACATAATACCCGTTAGGGAACGGGCCTGCTCGTATCCTGTTCGTGACGGCATTTTCTGACTCTTGTGTCTCCCTACATCTCTGTGCCTCTCCTCCTGTGTCCCCTTGCATCTCTGTGCCTCTCCCCGTGTCCCGCTGCATCTCTGTGCCTCTCCCTGTGTCCACCTGCGTCTCTGTGCCTCTCCTCGTGTCCCCCTGTGTCTCTGTGTCTCTCCCCCTGTGCCCCCCAGCATCTCTGTGCCTCTCCCCCTGTGTCTCTGTACTTTTCCCCGTGTCCCACTGCGTCTCTGTGCATCTCGCTGTATACCCCTGCATCTCTGTGCCTCTCCCGTGTCCCCCTGCGTCTCAGTGCCTCTCCCCGTGTCCCTTTGCGTCTGTGCCTCTCCCCCTGTGTCCCCCTGAGTCTCTGTGCCTCTTCCCATGTGTCCTCCTGCATCTCTGTGCCTTTCCCTGTGTCCTCCTGCGTCTCTGTGCCTCTCCCTTTGTGTCTCTGTGCCTCTCTCCCTGTGTCCCCCTGCATCTCTGTGCCACGCCCTCTGTGTCCGCCTGAATCTCTGTGCCTCTCCTTGTATCCCCCTGCATCTCTATGCTTCTCCTCGTGTCCCCATGTGTCTCTGTGCATCTCCCTGTGTCCCCCTGCATCTCTGTGCCTTTCCCCGTGTCCCCCTATGTCTCTGCCTCTCCTCTTGTGTCTCCCTACATCTCTGTGCCTCTCCTCCTGTTTCCCCTTGTATCTTTGTGCCTCTCCCCGTGTCCCGCTGCATCTCTGTGCCTCTACCTGTGTCCACCTGCGTCTCTGTGCCTCTCCTCGTGTCCCCCTGTGTCTCTCCCCCTGTGTCTGTGTCTTTCCCCCTGTGTCTCCCTGCGTCTCTCTGCCTCTCCCCCGGCATGTCTGTGCCTCTCCCCGTGTCCCCCTGTGTCTCTGTGCCTCTCCCCCTGCGTCTCTGTGCCTTTTCCCCTGTGTCTCCCTATGTCTGTGCCTCTCCCCTTGTCTCCCTGCATCTCTGTGTCTCTCCCCCTGCATCTCTGTGCCTCTCCCCCTGCATCTCTGTGCCTCTCCTCGTGTTCCCTGTGTCTCTGTTTCTCTCCCCGTGTCCCCCTGCATCTCTGTGACTCTCTGCCTGTGTCTCTCTGCCTCTCCCACTGTGTCTCCCTGCGTCTCTCTGCCTCTCCCCCCGCGTGTCTGTGCCTCTCCATGTGTCCACCTGTGTCTCTGTGCCTCTCCCCCTGTGTCCCCATGCGTCTCTGTGCCTCTCCCTGTGTCCCCCTATGTCTTTGCCTCTCCTCGTGTCTCCCTGCATCTCTGTGCTTCTCCCCCTGCATCTCTGTGCCTCTGTCCTCTTGCATCTCTGTGGCTCTCCCTGTTTTCCCCCTGCGTCTCTGTGCCACTCCTTCTGTGTCCCCCTGCATCTCTATGCTTCTCCTCGTGTCCCCCTGTGTCTTTGTGCATCTCCCTGTGTCCCCCTGCATCTCTGTGCTTTTCCCCGTGTCCCCCTACGTCTCTGCCTCTCCTCTTGTGTCTCTATACATCTCTGTGCCTCTCCTCCTGTGTCCCCTTGCATCTCTGTGCCCCTCCCCGTGTCCCGCTGCATCTCTGTGTCTCTCCCTGTTTCCAACTGCTTCTCTGTGCCTCTCCTCGTGTCCCCCTGTGTCTGTGTCTCTCCCCCTGTGCCCCCCTGTGTCTCTGTGCCTCTCCCCTTGTGTCTCTGTACTTTTCCCCGTGTCCCACTGCGTCTCTGTGCATCTCGCTGTATACCCCTGCATCTCTGTGCCTCTCCCGTGTCCCCCTGCGTCTCAGTGCCTCTCCCCGTGTCCCTCTGCGTCTGTGCCTCTCCCCCTGTGTCCCCCTGC
Source organism: Allobates femoralis (assembly GCA_033576535.1). Taxonomy (NCBI): domain Eukaryota; kingdom Metazoa; phylum Chordata; class Amphibia; order Anura; family Aromobatidae; genus Allobates; species Allobates femoralis. The sequence continues at coordinate 669,552,225 of JARQOC010000002.1, read as the reverse complement.
GTCTCTGTGCCTGTCCCCCTGCATCTCTGTGCCTCTCCCCCTGAGTTTCTGTGCCTCTTCCCATGTGTCCTCCTGCATCTCTGTGCCTCTCCCTTTGTGTCTCTGTGCCTCTCCCCTGTGTCCCCCTGCATCTCTGTGCCACGCCCTCTGTGTCCGCCTGAATCTCTGTGCCTCTCCTTGTGTCCCCCTGCATCTCTATGCTTCTCCTCGTGTCCCCATGTGTCTCTGTGCATCTCCCTGTGTCCCCCTGCATCTCTGTGCCTTTCCCCGTGTCCCCCTATGTCTCTGCCTCTCCTCTTGTGTCTCCCTACATCTCTGTGCCTCTCCTCCTGTGTCCCCTTGATCTCTGTGCCTCTCCCGTGTCCCGCTGCATCTCTGTGCCTCTCCCTGTGTCCACCTGCGTCTCTGTGCCTCTCCTCGTGTCACCCTGTGTCTCTCCCCCTGTGTCTCTCCTCCTGTGTCTCCCTGCGTCTCTCTGCCTCCCCCCGGCGTGTCTGTGCCTCTCCCCCGTGTCCCCCTTGTGCTCTGTGCCTCTTCCCCTGCGTCTCTGTGCCTTTTCCCCTGTGTCTCCCTATGTCTGTGCCTCCCCTTGTCTCCCTGCATCTCTGTGTCTCTCCCCCTCGTCTCTCTGCCTCTCCCCCTGCGTCTCTGTGCCTCTCCCCTGTGTCTCTGTGCCTTCTCCCCGTGTTCCCCTGCTCTCTGACCTCTCCCTTGTCCCCTGCTCTCAGGCCTCTCCCACTGTGTCTCCCTGCGTCTCTCTGCCTCTCCACCGGCGTGTCTGTGCCTCTCCATGTGTCCACCTGTGTCTCTGCCTCTCCCCCTGTGTTCCCATGCGTCTCTGTGCCTCTCCCTGTGTCCCCCTATGTCTTTGCCTCTCCTGTTTCGTGCATCTCTGTGCCTCTCCTCTTGCGTCTCGTGCTCTCCTGTTTTCCCCTGCGTCTCTGTGCCTCTCCCCTGCATCTCTTGTGCCTCTCTCCCTGTTTCCCCCTGCATCTCTGTGCCTCCTTCTTGTGTCCCCTGCATCTCTATGCTTCTCCTCGTGTCCCCTGTGTCTTTGTGCATCTCCCTGTGTCCCTCTGCATCTCTGTGCCTTTCCCCGTGTCCCCCTACGTCTCTGCCTCTCCTCTTGTGTCTCCTACATCTCTGTGCCTCTCCTCCTGTGTCCCCTTGCATTCTGTGCCTCTCCCGTGTCCCGCTGCATCTCTGTGTCCTCTCCTCGTGTCCCCCTGTGTCTCTATGTCCTCTCCCCCTGTGCCCCCTGCGTCTCTGTGCCTCTCCCCTGTCCCCCTTGTCTCAGTGCCTCTCCCACTGTGTCCCTTGCGTCACTCTGCTCTTCCCCGCTGTATCTGTGCCTCTCCCCTGTGCCCCTGATCTCTGGTTTCCCCTGTGTCTGTGTCTCTCCCCTATGTCCCCCTACGTCTCTGCCTCTCCTCTGTGTCTCCCTACATCTCTGTGCCTCTCCTCCTGTGTCCCCTGCATCTCTGTGCCTCTCCCGTGTCCGCTGCATCTCTGTGCCTTTCTCGTGTCCCCCTTGTCTCTGTCTCTCCCCATGTGCCCCCTGCGTCTCTGTGCCTCTCCCCCTGTGTCTCTGTACTTTCCCCGTGTCCCGACTGCGTCTCTGTGCCTCTCCCTGTGTCCCCCTGCATCTGTGCCTCTCCCCTGTGTCCCCCTGCGTCTCTGTGCCTTCCCTGCATCTCTGTGCTCCCCCTGAGTCTCTGTGCACTCTTCCCATGTGTCCTCCTGCATCTCTGTGCCTCTCCTTTGTCCGTGCCTCTCTCCCTGTGTCCCCCTGCATCTCTGTGCCACTCTCCTCTGTGTCCCCTAATCTCTGTGCCTCTCCTTGTGTCCCCCTTGCATCTCTTGCTCTCCCCGTGTCCCATGTGTCTCTGTGCATCTCCCTGTGTCCCCCTGCATCTCTGTGCCTTTCCCCGTGTCCCCCTATGTCTCTGCCTCTCCTCTTGTGTCTCCCTAACATCTCTGCGCCTCTCCTCCTGTGTCCCCTTGCATCTCTGTGCCTCTCCCCGTGTCCCGCTGCATCTCTGTGCCTCTCCCTGTGTCCACCTGCGTCTCTGTGCCTCTCCTCGTGTCCCCCTGTGTCTCTCCCCCTGTGTCTCTGTGCCTCTCCCCGTGTTTCCCTGCGTCTCTGTGCCTCTCCCTGTGTCCCCCTATGTCTCTGCCTCTCCTTGTGTCTCCCTGCATCTCTGTGCCTCTCTCCTCTTGCGTCTCTGTGGCTCTCCCTGTTTTCCCTGCGTCTCTGTGCCTCTCCCTGCATCTCTGTGCCACTCCCTCTGTGTCCCCCTGCATCTCTGTGCCTCTCCTTGTGTCCCCCCGCATCTCTATGCTTCTCCTCGTGTCCCCCTGTGTCTTTGTGCATCTCCCTGTGTCCCCCTGCATCTCTTTGCTTTTCCCCATGTCCCCCTACGTCTCTGCCTCTCCTCTTGTGTCTCTATACATCTCTGTGCCTCTCCTCCTGTGTCCCCTTGCATCTCTGTGCCTCTCCCCTGTGTCTCCCTATGTCTGTGCCTCTCCCCTTGTCTCCCTGCATCTCTATGTCTCTCCCCTGCATCTCTGTGCCTCTCCCCGTGTTGCCCTGCGTCTCTGTGCCTCTTTCCTTGTCCCCCTGCGTCTCAGTGCCTCTCCCACTGTGTCTCCCTGCATCTCTCTGCCTCTCCCCCGGCGTGTCTGTGCCTCTCCATGTGTCCACCTGTGTCTCTGTGCCTCTCCCCCTGTGTCCCCATGCGTCTCTGTGCCTCTCCCTGTGTCCCCCTATGTCTTTGCCTCTCCTCGTGTCTCCCTGCATCTCTGTGCTTCTCCCCCTGCATCTCTGTGCCTCTCTCCTCTTGCGTCTCTGTGGCTCTGCCTGTTTTCCCCTGCGTCTCTGTGCATCTCCCCTGCATCTCTGTGCCTCTCTCCCTGTGTCCCCCTGCATCTCTGTGCCTCTCCTTGTGTCCCCCTGCATCTCTATGCTTCTCCTCGTGTCCCCTGTGTCTTTGTGCATCTCCCTGTGTCCCCCTGCATCTCTGTGCCTTTCCCAGTGTCCCCTACTTTTCTCTGCCTCTCCTCTTGTGTCTCCCTACATCTCTGTGCCTCTCCTCCTGTGTCCCCTTGCATCTCTGTGCCTCTCCCCGTGTCCCGCTGCATCTCTGTGCCTTTCCTCGTGTCCCCCTGTGTCTCTGTGTCTCTCCCCCTGTGCCCCCCTGCGTCTCTGTGCCTCTCCCCCTGTGTCTCTGTACTTTTCCCCGTGTCCCACTGCGTCTCTGTGCCTCTCCCTGTGTCCCCCTGCATCTGTGCCTCTCCCCCTGTGTCCCCCTGCGTCTCTGTGCCTCTCCCCCTGCATCTCTGTGCCTCTCCCCCTGAGTCTCTGTGCCTCTTCCCATGTGTCCTCCTGCATCTCTGTGCCTCTCCCTTTGTGTCTCTGTGCCTCTCTCCCTGTGTCCCCCTGCATCTCTGTGCCACTCCCTGTGTCCGCCTGAATCTCTGTGCCCCTCCTTGTGTCCCCCTGCATCTCTATGCTTCTCCTCGTGTCCCTATGTGTCTCTGTGCATCTCCCTGTGTCCCCCTGCATCTCTGTGCCTTTCCCCGTGTCCCCTATGTCTCTGCCTCTCCTCTTGTGTCTCCCTAACATCTCTGCGCCTCTCCTCCTGTGTCCCCTTGCATCTCTGTGCCTCTCCCCGTGTCCCGCTGCATCTCTGTGCCTCTCCCTGTGTCCACCTGCGTCTCTGTGCCTCTCCTCGTGTCCCCCTGTGTCTCTCCCCCTGTGTCTGTGTCTCTCCCCCTGTGCCCCCCTGTGTCTCTGTGCCTCTCCCCCTGTGTCTCTGTACTTTTCCCCATGTCCCACTGCATCTCTGTGCTTCTCCCTCAGTGTCCCTTGCATCTCTGCGTCTCTGTGCCTTTCGCTCTATGTCTCTGTGCCTCTACCCCTTTGTCCCGCTGTGTCTCTGTGCCTCTCCCTGTGTTCTCCTGCGTCTCTGTGCCTCTCCCCGTGTCCCCCTGCATCTCAGTGCCTCTCCCCCCTGTGTCTCTGTGCCTCTCCCACTGTGTTCTCCTGCGTCTCTCTGCCTCTCCCCGACATGTCTGTGCCTCTTGCTGTGTCCACCTGCATCTCTGTGCCTCTCCCCGTGTTTCCCTGCGTCTCTGTGTTTCTCCTCCTGTGTCTGTGTCTCTTCCCTGTGCCCCCTGCGTCTCTGTGCTTCTCCCCTGTGTCTCTGTACTTTTCCCCCTGTGTCCCCCTACGTCTGCGCCTCTCCCCCTGTGTCCCGCTGCATCTCTGTGCCTCTCCCCGTGTCCCACTGCGTCTCTGTGCCTCTCCCACAGAGTCCCCTTGGATCTCTGTGCCTTTTCCCCTGCGTCTCTCTGCCTCTCTCCTTGTCCCCCTGCATCTCTGTGCCTCTCCTCCTGTGTCTCTGTGCCTCTCCCCCTATGTCTGTGTCTCTCCCCATGTGTCCTCCTGCATCTCTGTGTATCTCCCCTGTGTCTCTGTGCCTCTCCCCCTGCGTCTCTGTGCCTTTCCGCCTGTGTCCCCCTACATCTGTGCCTCTCCCCTTGTGTCTCCCTGCAGCTATGCGCCTCTCCCCCTGTGTCCCGCTGCATCACTGTGCCTCTCCCCGTGTCCTCCTGCATCTCAGTGCCTCTCCCTGTGTCCTCCTGCATCTCTGTGCCTTTCCCCGTGTCCCCCTGTCTCTCTGTGCTTCTCCCCATGTTCCCCTGTGTCTTTGTGCCTCTCCCCGTGTCCCCATGCATCTATGTGTTTCTCCTCCTGCGTCTCTGTGCCTCTCCCCGTGTCCCCCTGCGTCTCAGTGCCTCTCCCACTGTGTCCCCTTGCGTCACTCTGCCTCTTCCCCGCCGTATCTGTGCCTCTCCCCTGTGCCCCCCTGCATCTCTGGTTTCTCCCCCTGTGTCTGTGTCTCTCCCCCTATGTCCCCCTACGTCTCTGCCTCTCCTCTTGTGTCTCCCTACATCTCTGTGCCTCTCCTCCTGTGTCCCCTTGCATCTCTGTGCCTCTCCCCGTGTCCCGCTGCATCTCTGTGCCTTTCCTCGTGTCCCCCTGTGTCTCTGTGTCTCTCCCCCTGTGCCCCCCTGTGTCTCTGTGCCTCTCCCCCTGTGTCTCTGTACTTTTCCCCGTGTCCCACTGCGTCTCTGTGCCTCTCCCTGTGTCCCCCTGCATCTGTGCCTCTCCCCCTGTGTCCCCCTGCGTCTCTGTGCCTCTCCCCCTGAGTCTCTGTGCCTCTTCCCATGTGTCCTCCTTCATCTTTGTGCCTCTCCCTTTGTGTCTCTGTGCCTCTCTCCCTGTGTCTGTGGCGCCCCACAACGAGTGCGTCACAAGAGGGTATTGCAGCCATAACTGCAGCCGCAATATTCTCTGACTCAGCAATGATCCGGTTAACATAGAGATCCAACCCAACATGCAACACCTAGAACAGGGGACCAATCATAGGTCCTGGGGGGTGGAGTGTTAGGGTAGTGTAGTAGAACACAATAATCTAGACAAAAAGGAGAATAGTCTAGAACTCGGAGAAGAAGGGTCTAAGACTAGAGCTTGGAGAGGAGCGGGGGCTCCGCACCCCGTGCGGGCCCCTGGGCCGTCACCGGTCGGGTGTCAGCACCTGAGGCCTTAACCACCGGGATTGGGCATTATCTACACGGGTTCCCAAAAGACTCCCGTGCCCGCAACTCACAGCCGGTTCACTGGTACCGAAGCTGGCAGTAGTTCACCTCTGCCACCGCAACCAGAAGAGTGGAGGACCAGCTCTACAGGAGCACCCCACCACCAGCCAACTTCCAGTCGTCTAACCAGCGGTGTACCCACTGAGGGATCCAAGGCTCCCCAAAACATCCAGAACGTACATCATGGATAGGGCATTGAAGCAGCCTCCCCGTACCCGACCTGGTATTCCTGGGCGACACTGGCAACTAAGTAGGTAGAATGGAGGAACACTGCGGATCTCTAAGGGACACCATCACTGCTGAGTCCACCTGGTCTACTACTCAACCACTGTATGCCATGTACTACCTGCTGGTTACAGTAAAGACCCGTTGCAGAGACTTTCTGTGTCCGTGCTTCCTTATGAACTGTCCGTCGCACTAAAAGGTAACCGCAGCTGCCGCACAACATCTTGAGCAGCTCCAGCCTCCGGGGATCACCGCTCAGCCTGTGGGGAGCGTAACATCTAGCTGCTATCCATCCCCGGGGGCTCCGCAGCGTCGGTAGCCCTTACCGAATCTACTCATAGGTGGCGTCACGAATAAATTAAAACCCCTTTAATCTGTTCCACCAAGTCGTCTTCACTTTTGATCTGCACTACACCGGGCCCCACTACCGGCAGGCGCGGTCCACCCGTGACAAGGAGGAAAGAAGCATCGCCTGTCTAAACCGGAGTCCCGGCCACGGTGAGTCAGAAAATGGCGTCACGAACAGGATACGAGCAGGCCCGTTACCCAACGGGTATAATGTGCTTAAACTGGACTTTATTGTCTACAATTTGGACTTTGTTCGTCCCTAAAAGAACTTTCCCGCCTTTTCACCATTGGGTCAAGATGGCGCCCAAGATGGCGTTCCCGCCACAAGAAGCTGCCACGTGCAAGCCCAGGAGTGAGTCAACCCCCCCCTCATCGTGGGAGGGCTAAAGACAAAAGGCGCCAAACTCTTTGTCCGCCCTGATTGCTCGAATCAACCATGGGGGCGGACCCCAAAGACTTTTCCCACGATTGGACTACAAAAGCCCACAGGAAATGGGAGTGTCAGACAGACTTCTTCACCAGCTCTACCAGAACGTTTACCGGTTGAACGGGTGTGGTTTCCCTCCATGAAAAGAATGGCCAGCACGAGACTCCAAGACCTGATGCGGGAGGTCGAGGCGGAGGCCAGAGCAGCCATAGGCCAACCGGGTCCGGATCCTGCCCTTACCATAGACGGCAGCCCCGACTTCTGTCTAGAGGCTCTACAAGACCTCCGGGTGCGACTACTTGAGACAGTAGAATGGACGATTCGCAGCTGGAGCGCGACCCTAGGCAGAAGACTACACCATGCGATGCAGCAGAGCCGACCGGGTACAGCTTCTCCAAGCCCAGATGACATCGCCAGTTTTTCAACAGCCTCACCGTCACCCACCACCTGTCCTGCTTCGTCACCGGAGCCCATAGACTGTATCATTCCCGTGAGGACCACAGCTCGACCCGTTCCAGCGGAAGAAACCGCAGCCGACCACGTTCCAGAGCCGGAGCTTCTAATATGCTCCCACGAAGAAGCTGACATCTACCTGGTTCCACCTGCGGAACCCGCGACTAGTTTCCACACTACCGAGACTGTCGCCTGTTTCTCCCCTGAACCGGAGGCCTCCTCTGCAAATACAGAGGCCTACCTGGTGACCGGGATTGAAACACCACTTCCCGCTGCTACAGAAGAAGAGGCAGGCAGCCTGGAAGTCCTGCACAACGACCCCGAGGAGAACTTTGCAGCACAGCCACCCACCGATCCAGAGGATTCCATCCCATCGTCTTCGTCAGCCGAGCAGCCCGACGTAGTCATCGAAGGAGAGGTCGAGGAGGATGACGAGGAGACCTACAGTCCAGCTGAGGATCTCTACACCGGGTTCGCCTGGGGAGACACAAGGAACCCTTCTGCCGGGCGATCAGCTCGGGTGCACTGGTCGGGTGCCGCCGCAACAGTATCTTCTCCGGTTCCGTGGAACCGGGCTCCACTCCAGACTGCCCACCAAGCTCGAGCGGTTCAACAACCATCACGCCGTAGTGACTTTATCCACACGCCGCACCACTCCGACGAAGAGGTACGTCGTATCCGGAGAGACGAGTGGCACACTCGACTGCAAGCCAACATGCAGGCTCGCGCCGAGGCCCGCCGCCAATCTCCATTACTTGAACAATTCCGTAAAACTGGGCGGGTAAGCACATTTAACTTGTCCACCGGGTGGGGAATCGTAAGGGAGGAGGGTGTGAGTACCGAAGTATTTGTGGGGCGCCGTGATGTGGAATCGCATCTACCGCGAGGTCATCCCAACCGAGACTTGTATAGAGGGGACATAGTAACCTATGAGCGACATGTATGCTGTGACGGGTGGTTCGCTATACGAGTCCGGAACACTGCCCTCCATAAGTGACTGTTGTTGTTTGAACTTTTCTACAAAGAGACTTCTTCCTGTTTGCACCGTAACACCGCGACTTGGCGGCTACAGCCTGAACTTTTATTCTAAGGACAGGCGACCGCCCGCCGGGTCCGCGCAATGTGTTAACCTGTTTATTTACCTCACTTTTATGCATACAATGACCTGTCATTAATAAAAGTGTATTACCTGTTATAAAATATAAAAAACCTCTGTAATGTGAGTAGTGTGACGCTTGGGGACAAGCGTATTCAACCAAGGGGGAGTGTGGCGCCCCGCAACGAGTGCGTCACAAGAGGGTATTGCAGCCATAACTGCAGCCGCAATATTCTCTGACTCAGCAATGATCCGGTTAACATAGAGATCCAACCCAACATGCAACACCTAGAACAGGGGACCAATCATAGGTCCTGGGGGGTGGAGTGTTAGGGTAGTGTAGTAGAACACAATAATCTAGACAAAAAGGAGAATAGTCTAGAACTCGGAGAAGAAGGGTCTAAGACTGGAGCTTGGAGAGGAGCGGGGGCTCCGCACCCCGTGCGGGCCCCTGGGCCGTCACCGGTCGGGTGTCAGCACCTGAGGCCTTAACCACCGGGATTGGGCATTATCTACACGGGTTCCCAAAAGACTCCCGTGCCCGCAACTCACAGCCGGTTCACTGGTACCGAAGCTGGCAGTAGTTCACCTCTGCCACGCGAACCAGAAGAGTGGAGGACCAGCTCTACAGGAGCACCCCACCACCAGCCAACTTCCAGTCGTCTAACCAGCGGTGTACCCACTGAGGGATCCAAGGCTCCCCAAAACATCCAGAACGTACATCATGGATAGGGCATTGAAGCAGCCTCCCCGTACCTGACCTGGTATTCCTGGGCGACACTGGCAACTAAGTAGGTAGAATGGAGGAACACTGCGGATCTCTAAGGGACACCATCACTGCTGAGTCCACCTGGTCTACTACTCAACCACTGTATGCCATGTACTGCCTGCTGGTTACAGTAAAGACCCGTTGCAGAGACGTTCTGTGTCCGTGCTTCCTTATGAACTGTCCGTCGCACTAAAAGGTAACCGCAGCTGCCGCACAACATCTTGAGCAGCTCCAGCCTCCGGGGATCACCGCTCAGCCTGTGGGGAGCGTAACATCTAGCTGCTATCCATCCCCTGGGGGCTCCGCAGCGTCGGTAGCCCTTACCGAATCTACTCATAGGTGGCGTCACGAATAAATTAAAACCCCTTTAATCTGTTCCACCAAGACGTCTTCACTTTTGATCTGCACTACACCGGGCCCCACTACCGGCAGGCGCGGTCCACCCGTGACAAGGAGGAAGGAAGCATCGCCTGTCTAAACCGGAGTCCCGGCCACGGTGAGTCATGTCTCCCTGCATCTCTGTGCCACTCCCTCTGTGTCCGCCTGAATCTCTGTGCCTCTCCTTGTGTCCCCCTGCATCTCTATGCTTCTCCTCGTGTCCCCATGTGTCTCTGTGCATCTCCCTGTGTCCCCCTGCATCTCTGTGCCTTTCCCCGTGTCCCCCTATGTCTCTGCCTCTCCTCTTGTGTCTCCCTAACATCTCTGTGCCTCTCCTCCTGTGTCCCCTTGCATCTCTGTGCCTCTCCCTGTGTCCCGCTGCATCTCTGTGCCTCTCCCTGTGTCCACCTGCGTCTCTGTGCCTCTCCTCGTGTCCCCCTGTGTCTCTCCCCCTGTGTCTGTGTCTCTCCCCCTGTGCCCCCCTGTGTCTCTGTGCCTCTCCCCCTGTGTCTCTGTACTTTTCCCCATGTCCCACTGCATCTCTGTGCTTCTCCCACAGTGTCCCCTTGCATCTCTGCGTCTCTGTGCCTTTCGCTCTGTGTCTCTGTGCCTCTACCCCTTTGTCCCGCTGTGTCTCTGTGCCTCTCCCTGTGTTCTCCTGCGTCTCTGTGCCTCTCCCCGTGTCCCCCTGCATCTCAGTGCCTCTCCCCCTGTGTCTCTGTGCCTCTCCCACTGTGTTCTCCTGCGTCTCTCTGCCTCTCCCCTGACATGTCTGTGCCTCTCGCTGTGTCCACCTGCATCTCTGTGCCTCTCCCCGTGTTTCCCTGCGTCTCTGTGTTTCTCCTCCTGTGTCTGTGTCTCTTCCCCTGTGCCCCCCTGCGTCTCTGTGCTTCTCCCCCTGTGTCTCTGTACTTTTCCCCCTGTGTCCCCCTACGTCTGCGCCTCTCCCCCTGTGTCCCGCTGCATCTCTGTGCCTCTCCCCGTGTCCCACTGCGTCTCTGTGCCTCTCCCACAGTGTCCCCTTAGATCTCTGTGCCTTTTCCCCTGCGTCTCTCTGCCTCTCTCCTTGTCCCCCTGCATCTCTGTGCCTCTCCCCCTGTGTCTCTGTGCCTCTCCCCCTATGTCTGTGTCTCTCCCCATGTGTCCTCCTGCATCTCTGTGCATCTCCCCTGTGTCTCTGTGCCACCTCCCCCTGCGTCTCTGTGCCTTTCCCCCTGTGTCCCCCTACATCTGTGCCTCTCCCCGTGTCTCCCTGCATCTCTGTGCCTCTCCCACTGTGTCTCTCCCACTGTGTATCTGTCCCTTCCCCCTGCGTCTCTGTTGCTCTTCCTGTGTCCCCCTGCATCTCTGTGCCTCTCCCCTGCATCTCTGTTCCTCTCCTCCTCTGATAATGTGTGCTGCAGAGTGCAGAGTGTTGCATCACTCTGTTGAAATCAACTGCTTTGTGCGTACAGCTCATGTGCAGATCTCGTTGTAACCATGATTACAGATTTTAAATAAACCATGTGTAGTCTGATCCTCAGATTTCCAAACCCTGTTTAATCCTGATCCACTAAGGGCCTGTCGTCACCATGTTTTTTGCCCTGTTGTCTATGGATGCAGGAGTGGACATACAATTGGTGCAACCTGTCCTGTGGGACCAAAAGGTAAGGGGGCCCTTTTCGACCCCCAAAACAGGTGGAATTCTGCATTATGATGAGCTTTTATACTTCAAATGACCCATATACTGCCCTTGCAAAGGGACCCTCTCCCATCTTTGTCTGCCCCTGTATGGATTAGTTTAGTATTACAGCTGATCCCCATAGATATAAGTGCAGCTGTTGGAAAAATAATAGCAAACTGTCATGGATGGTAGTAACGGACAAAAGGGTTAGCTAGAAGTATGGTAGTGACAGGCAAAAGGCGATTAGGGGAACTAGTCTGACCCTGACACTGTGGGTCCCTAGCTGTCCCTGTTCCCAGAATTACCTCTGAAAGTGAGGATGTTTGGGCTGGGCTGACTCTAAACTCCCTCACCTCCATCCAGGGACCTGGAAGCAAAACAACTCTCAGAGAGCTGGCAATCCCCACAAAGCTACACAGCAAGAAAGCTACAGCAAAATGGCACTTGGCGTCAGCACAGGTCACAGTCTTTGCAGAGAGTAAACTCTATCAGCGACACCAGCAGATGGGTCATGGGACTACTTAACGGCTGGGGAAGTAGTAAAACGACATCAGCTGATACACACAGCAGCAGCTCACCTGAGAAGCCACAGATGTTACCCCTTAATAGACAAAAGAAAATTAACCCCATAACTACTAAAGCAATTCACAGAGACTGCAGAGCAGTCTACACATAACGGATACCTTTTGTTGATCCTGGACAGGGTAAAGTTCACCTAACCGTATTGCGACTGCATTGTCCCATCTGTATCACTCCCACAATTTATGATTTGAACACAGGTCTCATGACCTGAGCGTATAGCACCATATACATATATGATACATACATTATATACTGGATGATGATGTAGGTTCAAGATGCAAGACCCAAGATTTGTCAGGAGTTGAGGCTAAAATGTAGATGAGAACTTGCTGCCTCCAGGGGCGTAACTACCGCGGTCGCAGCAGTCGCGGCTGAGACCGGGCCCGCCCCTGTAGGGGGGTCCGTGCTTCCAGCGACCCGCCGCGATCGCGTGAGCCGAGGAGGGAGGACGGGAAGTGAGTGAAGCCTCACTTCCTGCAGCTGTGCCCGCCCCTCCTCTCCTCTTATCGGCGGGGCTGCTGCTGGTGACCACGGAAGTCCAACTGCTGGTTCATCTGCTGTAAGTAAGATACCAGCTATCCATCACCACCAGCAGCACGCCCCCGTCACCACCCCCCCACCCCCCCGCTCATCAAGTCTGCATTTGGGGAGAAATAGTACCCCCCGCTCCTCACCTACGGGGCCCCAGTCTACACCGGGACCCGCAGAGGCCTTGTTACGCCACTGGCGGCCTCAATACGATTATGTGAACCTTCCCTAATTCAGTTTTTGATCTGCTTATCAATTTAAGAAGTGGAATATAAAGATAAGACTTTAGATCTGCAGACGTATAGGTCAATGAAATATAGATCTAAAAATGACCGAGTAAGTGATGAAAAATTACTGGAAATGAACAGCTATGATTACTGCATTTAGTCTTTTGTGAGAATAAACATTACTCTTTTTCTATAGATGAAAATCAAGCTGCTCAGAGGCATCTAATTAACTGACTGGATGATAGATGCCGTGCAGATATATGGTGGAAAATCAAATTATGCTCGCTAGCAATCTGCCTTTTTATACGCAGTGTGAAATCATAGGCGTAATTGCACACTTCCAATCCTTCATGGGATAATAAAAAAGCTTTGCATAGACATCACTTAATTTCCAATAAAGTATTTATATGTAGGATAGTTATTATATTTCCGTTTTGAAATGATTAAAATTTTGCATATTTACAAAAAGTACAGACAAAAATTACATTATGCAACTGTTTTGTTAAACAGTTTACAGTAACCCTTTAAGTGTCCAGAGGGAATGGGAAAAACTAGGTTGTGAAGCTGAGCAATATCCCTATAATTCAGCCCGAAATGATATTATTTTATTGGAGAAAGTGTGGAAATGTGCAGTGTAGCACCCGCAGTGGTAACAGTATCAGAGAAGAAAATATAGTCACTGGTTCACATCACTGGAGTAAAAAGAACATTAGTGTGTGGGTTCACTTATTAATATGGTGATGTGGCATGAAGCTGTTTGACAACTACATCCAATATTGTACAGCGAAACATTATTTCTTCCATTTCATTTTTAAATGTGTACACGAGTGCATCTCAATGAATAAGAATATCATCAAAAAGTTATTTCAGTAATTCAATACATACAGTGAAACACATGTATTATATAGAGTCATCACAAACACAGTAATCTATGTCAAATGTTTATTTCAGTTAATATTGATGATTATAGCTTACAGCCAGTGAAAACTCAAAGGTCATTATCTCAGAAAATTAAAGTAGGGAGGATGAAGGCACCATTTCAAACCACCCAGACTTCCCTCTAAAAAGGCGCCCTGAGGAAGAATAGTACACGAAACGTACGTTGGCGGTGGGGGTACCAGGACTGAGGCCACAGGCAGCTTATACACCAGGTATGTGAGATGAGAGGGGACAACTATAGTTACAGCATGGAGGTGGTGCTTTGCACATGTAACCTGAGTCAAGGGGTTGCTAGCACACATGTGCACAGTGCACGGTATGAGTATTAGAGCCACAGGATTATATTAAAAAAGCGTGCAGTCACTTAGTGACAATTAAATAGTGTCCCTCTATTACCTGGTATTACTGGCCATTATATTAAATTATGAATATTGCATAAATGTTTACATAATAATTCCAGTCCCGGACCTTGTTATGAATTATTTGTAGTTAATTGGGTACTTTTTTATGTAATTTTTTTTTTTTATGTTTTTATGAAATTAAATGAATTATGACTAATAAAGTGATCACTTAATGAATAAGAAATTGTACTCATCATTCATCTAAGATCCCTTTTTAGAGGGAAGTCTGGGTGGTTTGAAATGGTGATTGTGTAAAGGTGAGACACAATAATTGGTGGACTATTGAGGTAATAAGGGAGGATGAAGGGTCTGAGATATAAAATATGACCTAAATAGGTATCAGAGGCTTCACCTTGTGTGGTTGTAAGAGTCACAACCACTATAAAAGCATATCACGGCTGCTGCAGTCCCCAGTATGGTGCATATAGAGTAGGGAGGATGAAGGGTTAAAATCACGCTGCCATATTCCACGAAACATCAAAGGGTGAATATAATATTCATTTACTAGTTAACGCATTTCAGGGCTCCCTGGCCCCTTCCTCAGGACAAATCAATATCATATTGCCATGTTTCAGAGAGCCCTGAAATGCGTTGACTAATAAATCAATATTATATTCACCCTAAGATGTCTCGTGGAATATGGCAGCGTGGTTTTTAACCCTTCATCTTCCCTACTTTAGTTTTCTGAAAAAATGACCTTTGGGTTTTTATTGGCTGTAATCCATAATCATCAACATTAACAGAAATAAACACTTGAAATAGATCACTCTGTAATGACTCAATATAATATATGCATTTCACTTTATGTCTTGAATTACTGAAATAAATTAACTTTTTGATGGTATTCTAATACATTGAGATGCACCTGTATTTGGCGTAATTCACTGTGAGGGGTATCATTCTGTATGGGTGTTTCTTTTCAGGAGAATTATCTCCTATATAAAAGTCCTATCCAGTCTGCCTGTAAGCTTTTCCTAAAACAGCGCCATCTATAGGACATCGTTTAAATTACAAAAGGCAGTTAAACTGGAATGTGAAGAAGCCCATATGTTTGGTTGATCAGGCAAATTCGGTTGTTCAGTCAAAGAAAACAGCACCATTGTGTACATTAAAAAAGGCAGTTAAACTGGAATGTGAATAAGCCTATTATAGTTTAGATGATCATTCAAGTTTGGTTGATCAGTCAAAATTGTATGCCAAGAAGTGCCGTCCCAAAAAGTATGCAGTGACATGGAAAGGAAAGCAGCAACACAACGGAAAAGGTGATGCGCAAATGTCTTGCGCCAAGAGCTTGGGTAATTGGAGCTCGGGCGTACTGGTACAGGGATGTCACGGGTGGTCGGTGCCCGAGTCCGTGCCCTTGAGCAAACCATGAAAAAGGGATAAATAATAAAATAAAGTAAAATGTGACGCCACCTTTAGGTCTGGTGATGGCACCGGCGCTGCTTGAACCTTCGGGGGATGGGCAGCAGCAAGGTGTCATAGCTCCATACAGGTAGAGCAGAGTCCCCGGGGTGTTGGAAGTAGCAATGGTGGAATAGGTCAGCGCAGCCTTCGCTGCAAGATGTAAGACAGGTAAACCATAGTTCGTTAGAAAGGAACACAGACACGTTGCTCACTATTTATGGGTACTTTACTCCGGTAATCTGCAGGTTTACAGGGTAATGCAGTTCTTTCAGCTAAGGTAGTGGACCGGGTGGTTCTGGCAGTGAACAGTGTCCCTCCGAAGCTCCACTGTTGTTCCTTCTCTATCACTTTCTCTGTCCTTTTCTGTGGTGCCCTGCACAATCCCACTTATTGAACCAGGCCCGTCGAGTGATATGGGAACCCTTTATCTCTCCAAAGGGGACCCAACCCAGTTTAGTGCTTCTGATGGAGACCGTGCTTGGTGTAGGGCGGTTGGATCGTGCTCCTAAAAAGACATCGACCACACCGGTAATTTGCAGTTCAGGGATGAACCTCTGATCCACGTCGGAGCCGGTACCCCACTTCAGACTGGGCCAGGGTGATTCAGTTACCCTCTATCTGCCCCTTTCTGTTCTGTAATTGTGTTTGTGTGATCAATCTAACCAGCATGTTGTTTGCACTGATGTGGGGTTTGCAGCACATGTGGTAGGTCGCCATTGTGCTTTTCCCGCACCAATCCTGTTCACTGTTCTTTTCTATCTGTTTTTTGGTCTATGTTCTCACAGATTGTGTTGTGTTATTTGTGTGCACTTTACATATCAATGTGGACCCTCAGGTGAGTATACTGCACTTGTCTACTTGTTAGGCTTTTTCTTCACTAAACTCTGCTCCTGTGGCTTTTGGTGTTAGCCTTGGTGATCTTGGCTCTATGTTGTATTGGGTGTTTGGTTGTGGTATTAGCTTCAATTACATTGCAACATGTGGCTGATGTTTTTTTTTTCTTAGTTTGTTTTTCAGGCCCCTCCGGCGCCTGGCTCCAATGATGAGGAGCCAGCAGCTGGCGAGGCTCTCCCCTCAACATCTGCGGGAGAGCCAGTGCCCGAGACCAGTGGTGGGGGGCTGGGCCCAGGTCCCAGCTCTGGCATCCGCCGTAGACGACCACCTGCCCCACCCAACACGGAACTGGGTACCTGGGCGAAACAGATCCTCCTGGATTGCGAGAGGACCCCCGGCTCTGGGATCGGGTACGTCGCCAGCGAGATGCTGGCCTGCATGGAGCCAGAGCAACGTAACATCGCGGGCCACCTTTCGTGTCCTGGAGGCGAGCGTGGATGGGTCCCTGCGATGGGGGGTGTCGTGGACGCCCCCCCGGGAGGCAACTCCAGGGCCCACTGCGTCCGCAAGACGCATGGTGATGAGGCGGCAAAATAGTGATACTCCACCTCCCCCAAGGAGACAGCCCAGCAGAGCATCAACATCACAAGGCCGCTGGGTGTATGAGAAGGGAGAGGCCCCCTTTTCTGATCCAGCTGAGGAGGAGGAAGACCAAGAGAACAACTAGCCAATGCACAACCTTGGCAAGAGCACACTTTTTTTGTTATTGGCCAGGTGTGCCCCTTTTAATTTGTTTAAAATATATTTGAAAAAAATAAATAAATGCTTAATTTAACCACCACTCTGTCCATATCTGTGTCACCTACACCAGTATATGTGTGTGTTGGGTACTGTGGGTGTCATATAGTAGACATTGATGTCATATTGGGGGGATGGCGGTTGTCATTGCTCAGTATGGTGACATGTTTGCCATGTGACACCATATACCTCTCGATAAACCGTGGCCCAGTGTGGTTGGTGAAATGTGACCTTACAAACGTTACCCTGTGTGTATTGCAACAAGGGATTACACAGGATGTAGTTGGGCATAATTTTATTAACCAACAACCTTTTTTTAAAACATTGCCAACACAATCCAAAAGCCTTGGTCAGGTTAGGAGTAGCCAATACACACTACCCACTTTCCCAATGTGGGACACTATAAGAAAAGAGGCCAACGTGGCCTAAATAACTAAGGTGCCAACATGGCAACAAGGAACATAACAAGGGTCCAACATGGACAACAATTAGTAGGGGAGTCTGGTCCCATTATTGGGTGGGGTGGTGGGATAGGGGCCCTGCCGGACTGGGCTGTCTGGAGGGCGTGGTTCATGGCACCCAAACGGTCAAGGTGTTGCTGCCCTTCTTGGTGTGCCCTCTCCATGTGCTGCTGTGCCTCCTGGAAAGCCAGCAGCAGCTCCTCAATGGTTGGTACACCTGTATGGGAAAGAAGGACATTAGTGAGTTACCTGTGTATGGGTGGGTGGGTGTTTGAGGGAATTGTTATTGATTATACGTACGCAGCACATCACCATCCCGGGTCACATCTGTCGGAGATGGGGATGGGCTGACAGTCCAGCCTGCAGCACGGGCTTGTTCTCCTTCATCACAAAAAAAAAATCAGTACTCACATACGTGTGTGTGGAGCACACAACAATAACTCACTTAGCAAGCTGGTAGTCCTTAGCAGACATTTACCACCATACACTGCAGCAGCAGGCTCAAGGTGAGGTTGTGTTGCCACCAGGGCTCGGCTGGGAGCTTGAGATGCTGGGGGGGGTGATGCTCCCAGGGCTCCAGGGCTGGCTGCAGCAATGTCTTGTAGGCCTGGTGGGGAGGGAGTGGCTGTGCCTTCCAGGGCTGGGGCTGGTGTAGTCCCTGCTGGGGAGGGAGTGGCTTGGCCCTCCAGGGCCGGGGCTGGTGGAGTTCCTGCTGGGGAGAGACTGGCTGGGCCCTCCGGGCCGGTGCATGTGGAGTCCCGGGTGGGGAGGGACTGGCTGGGCCCTCTGGAGCTGGTGTAGTCTCTGCTGGGGAGGGAGTGGCTTGGCCCTCCGGGGCCGGGGCTGGTGGAGTTCCTGCTGGGGAGGGACTGGCTGGGCCCTCCGGGGCCGGGGCTTGTGGAGTCCCGGGTGGGGAGGGACTGGCTGGGCCCTCTGGGGCCGGGGCTGGTGGAGTGCCAGGTGGGGAGGGACTGGCTGGGCCCTCTGGGGCTGGTGGAGTCCCAGGTGGGGAGGGACTGACTGGGCCCTCCAGGGCAGGTGGTGGGGGTGTCCCAGGTGCCGTTGGGAAACTGAGGATCGTCCCCAGACACGGAGTCCTCGTCATCTGTAATATCAAACATGATAACACAGCAATTTTAGAAAAGACACACAACATAGGGAAAACACCTTGTGTGTGTATGAATTTCATGACGGCGTGAAGGATACGTTCAAAGGTTATGGTCGGCGCATACCCTATGGTGAGGGCCCACTCTGGTTTGGGACATGAGTCCAACACCAGTGCCCACATATTTGGAATGTTACATAACCCTTGGCTTAGCATGGTAGGTATTTGAATCTTGAACACAAGAGCAGGCAGTAAGCATCATGTGTTTGCTGCATGGGGGCCAACACATAGCGTTGAGATTGTATTCAGTGTTCTGTATTGTTATCATTGTGTTTTAAAATTGTATGTGTCACAGGTCACACATATGTGCTGCAAGGTGTCATGTGGGTGTGGAACATTGCATTAATATGTTGTTGTCACCTTTGCAGTCAGGACACAACTATTTTTGCCACCACACAGGTGAAGGACCCATATAGCCATCACCATTTGGATGACAAATGAGTGTTTCGTACACCTTCATGTTGTAGTGTAACCAACATGCAGATGCACATTGATGACAGCTCCACATGGTGGCTTAGGCCACAGTATGTGGCATGGCACAATACCACATGATGTTTGTGTAGTGTTTGCAGTATTTAGGTTGCCATGTGTGTGTTTGGCATTGCCATATACTCACCACGCAGCCTGGCAATCCTGGCACGAATCTCTACAATGCCCCCTGGGCTCTTGTGCTTTACATCAGCCACTTTCTTCTGGATCTACTTGCAGGTCCTCTCGACCCCCAGTTTGTGGAGCAGGGCCCGCTGGATCCTCCGGAGTATGCTGCGTTTGCGCAGCCGTGGGTGCCGGTGAGGCTGGTCACACCAATAATCATGGCGGTCACATAGGTCTATGAGGAGCATTAGCTCCATCAGACCCCATGTGGCAGCGTCTTGTGTGGCGGCCATGACTCTTCTCCTATGTGCAGGGCAGGGGCAGGCACCTGGTAGGCAGGGAGTAACCAAAACAAACGTCATGACATCATCATGCCCACTAGCGCCGCCAAACAACATTGAGGACAATAATGAGGTAGCTGTCCGTGGAGCGGGAGTAGCGTAATAGAGCCATCATCGTCACCAAATTCACACGATTGCAGTGCGTTTCCCACGGCACACATGTGC
Organism: Allobates femoralis; assembly: GCA_033576535.1. Classification (NCBI taxonomy): domain Eukaryota; kingdom Metazoa; phylum Chordata; class Amphibia; order Anura; family Aromobatidae; genus Allobates; species Allobates femoralis. The sequence continues at coordinate 669,532,760 of JARQOC010000002.1, read as the reverse complement.
GATGATGTGTACACCAACATCTGCACTGTCATGTGTGGCAGTATAGTGGACACAGTGAAACTTCCAACACATGCGCCCATCATAGCTTGCGCTATTGAATGCGTGTGTAATTGGAGTGATGTAGTGGATGGTTGTGTAGGTGAAGATGTGTGTGGTGCTCAAGTGACAGCTCTTCAAATATGGCGCTCTGTGAAGTGACAGCCAATGGAAACACAGTAGCCACCACCAATCATCACTGACAGGGTGCGGTCTCCAGCACACTGTGGCACGCCTCCGGGAAATCAGTAGGCGACGCAGATTCCATCCCTATCGCCCCTTCATACGCCAAAAGCAGGGAATTTCACCTTCATGATTGCCTCTGATTTTGGAGCAGTGCTGTGAAATCGGAACCAGGCGCAACCTTTTTTATCGGCGCCAAATTCCCCAATTACACGTCGCAATTGTGAGGCAATTTCACAGCAATGGTGACGGGGCTACAGATTGCCGGTCAGAGTCCTCGCCGCGGTTGCGGAGTGTAAATGTACCTTAAGAGGTTTATGGCGCAATCTCACTGGACCTCAGATTGAAGAACCCCTGGCCCTCCCTCCCTTATATGATCAGTAATGTGATGATCCTGAAGAAGGATCCAGTATTGCTCTGAAACCCATTGAAAATTAAAATCACTTTCTGCAATATTCCTGCGTTTGACGTTTCTCTTCCTGGCAGCATGGCATTTGTACCTCCTTGGTGTTTTCTACATTTCCCTTATATGATTGTTGCATTTGCTTTAGCTGGGTGTTTTTTTTAAGTCTAATTTAATTATTTATGAGTTGTATCTAGAACCAATTACGGGCTGAACTGTATTGCTATCAGTTTTGTTTTTAAATCAATTTCAATGTTTATTTATTGACTATCAATTTATGTGTAATTTAATTCTTTAATAAAGCAATGCAGCCTTGTCTTACCATCAATTGGTGTTATGTTTTTTATTAATAAATATAATTATAATTTAGTGTGGTTACTAAGTTTATATAGCATTTATAATCCAATATATTTCATTTATGCCACTTAAACTCTATTTACACTATTTAGCCAGCAGTATACATTAGTAGTAGTGATGGGTAAACCCAAACTATAAACTTCGAAGTATGTACTGAACACCTAGTGTTCGGGCACAGATCCTGAGCACAGACTTCCCTGGGAAGTCCCTGTTACAATTCAGATTGGAGGGCGGGCTCTGCAAAAAGGAAGAAAATCATTAATAAACATCATCATTATACTTACTGAGTCCTGCCGTCCTGCGTCCTGCCGCTTGTACTTCCAGGGCCGCTCATTAACTTCCAGATATTTTCTACAGAGGGCGGAACAGCCAATCACAGGCACTGCCACAGAGGCATCTGTGATTGGCTGTTGGAGTAATCTGGAATCAGCTCATACAGTCTAGATGCTAGAATGTATGGGCTGGTTTCAGGTTACTCCAGCGGCCAATCACAGATGCCCACTCTGGGGTTAATTCTAGCTTTATACTGTCAGCTGGCAATAAATTCATGGTGTCAGGCCAATATTAGACCCAACCACCATGACTTTCTAGTAAACATTAGAAAAAACACAACACAGAGAAAAAAAAATTATATTCGAAATAAAGCAACACATTAAGGGGCTCCATATTTGACTACCAAAAAAACCCCCCTCCCTCTGGCATAATCCAAATACGAACATCTTCACCTATGCTCCCTCTCTGCTAGAAGATACCCACATATGCTTGCAGACACAAGCAGGCATGCACTGACAGCTGGGTGCTGTGTGAAAGGTCAGCTGAGTTCACCACCAAGCCCTGTCAGTGATGAACACGGGTAACCCCATGAACACTGTTACAAGGAGCTGAGCCGAAAAGTGAGCAAGAAAAGCGCTCGCTTTACGGATGAGATCGGTGTACTGTGTGACACTATTTATGGGGTTACCTGAGTTCAACTCATTGGGTTACCTAAGGTGAACTAAACTGACCTTTCACATGGCTGGCTGGGTCTAATATTGACCTGAAACCATTAACTTCGGGTTTAGTGCCAGCTGACAATACAAAGCTAATATTAATGCCATTTTTAACCAGCATGCCACCACCACCAGGGCTGCTGGAATAGCCAGGTAAAGCGCCTGAAAATTGCACTGCAAAGAATGCGTTATTTTCAGGGGCCACTGCGGACTAAGGTTTTCAGTACGGGGACCCAGAATGCTTGGGCCTTACCACACTGAGAATCTTAGCCCCAAGCTGCCTGGTTTTACCCTGGCTGGGCATCAAAAATAAGGCGAAGCACACACAAGTTTTTTTAAATTATTTAACTCTGTACTGTGATGTTAGTCAATGGCTGAGAAACCCAACAGCCAATCACAGATGCTGTCACAGAGAATAGATGTCTGTGATTGGCTGCTGGAGTAACCTGAAACCAGCCCATACATTCTAGCACCTAGAATGTATGGGCTGATTCCAGATTAATAGTTTCGTGATAAAGAAATGGAGCCGCACACAGGAGCTTCTTTGCTGATTTATTGTGCTTCAAGGGTCTTTACATGATGGCGGGTGCTCCCCGTCCTCCCACCCGCACCATCCACCATGTAAAGATCCTTGAAGCACAATAAATCTGCCTCGGATCCGGCTTTCCGTGGTGGACTGGGGAAGCTCCCCAGAGTATAATCACTCCGTTTCCCCTTTCTCTCTTGGGCCAAGACTCACGCGTCAGGCACCCTCTCTCAAGGTCCCCTCAGGACCCCCTTTCATCTTCCCTCAGGTGTAGTCTGCAACTTTCCTGTTCTGTCCTCCCGACTCTCCTAACCCGCCGCCCACGGATCTTACCCCGGATTGAGTGCTGGAATTTAGTCCCTCCCACCTGCCTCTGCATCCGCCTACAGTTGGGGAAGATTACACCGCTTTTATGGGTGTAATACCCCGGTGTGATGCCTGACCATCTGGGCGCCACAGAGTCACCGTGACAGGGTTGTGCTGGCTGCACCTTCAAACTGGGAGAGTTTCCAGATTACTAAAACAGCCAATCACAGATGCCTATTATCTGTGATAGCGTCTGTGATTGCCTCTCTGCAGTGAATATCCCGGAAGTTAATAAGCGACCCTGAGAGTGGCGGGACCACGGGATGGCAGGACGTGGGACGTCGGGATAGCGGTAAATATAATGATTATCTTTAATAACTATGTGTTTTATTTTACAGTCACCCCACCCCATCCCATAACTTTGAAGTCCGAATTTGGGGTTCGGAATCAAGTTTGAGACACGTTCAGTCTCGAACCCGGACTTTAAAAAGTCCGGGTGAGTCTGCCAAATTCAAACATCGGCAGGTTCGTCCATCACTAGTTAGTAGAAGTTATTCTAATATCCACAGTAAAGGATGCTTATTGTAGATTTTATATCACATCCTGTGTTAGGCTAGTCACACATGCATATTTCATTTGCTTTTTTTGAGACCTGCGTTTTGTAAAAACGCATGTAAAAACGCACCCATAGGCCCCCATGCAAAAAATGCATGCCCCAATAGCAAGAACACATGCCCCAATAGCAAAAACTAATGACTAAAGTGCCATGCATTTTTGGATGCGTTTTTGTGTTTAAGTGAGGAGCTGCCTTGAAAAACGCATGCAAAAACGCATGGTAACATTTAGGGCCATATAAAAACGCATGCGTTTTCCATAGGGCCCCATGTTAAAAAAAACGCATGTGTTTTTAAAAATGCACCAAAAAACGCAGCTTGCAGTATTTTTTGGTGCTGATTCAAAAACACATGCAAAAATTCAGTGTGTCATAAAACACCTTAAAGAACACATGCAGAAATGTAAAAATGCATGCAGAAACGCATGCTTATTTTTAAGGCACCAAAAAAACGCATGCCAAGTTTGACCCTAGCCTTATACTGATTTCCTGTGCTCTTCATGACCAAATATTGGCAAACAAGGACGGCATCATATGTACAAATATGGGCAAACAAAGATGGCTTCACACATATGGTGCACAGACAGAGAAACATGTAGAAATGCAGGGGACCTTTATCTGGGTGACTGAGACACTTCTGCTAAGTGTAAATCAACTTGCTATTTATGTGTGGCAATTGTATTTTTCTTCAGCCTGTGCACCACAGATCTATTCTATTAACTATTAATCCTAGCAACCTCAGGTCAATCTCTCCTACTCAGCATTAATTACCATATTTTTGCTTTAGAAAATGCACTGGATTAAAAGACGCATCCCCAAATTTGTTGAAGGAAAAGAGAAAAAAAGGATTTTTAATGTTAAATGGGGTCCATCTTATAATGACAGTTCCTGTTTTACAATCCCTATATACTGTATGTGTGGCGCTCCTGCGATCAGGGTGGCCACATGAGGGAACTGCAGCCAGGCAGGAAGTAGACGAATGCTACACACACACCTTCACAGCACACACACCCACTAGAGCACAACACCCAACCTGGAGCCCGGGACTCTAGGCAGGCAAGGGGTGGTGGGGTCTAGAGGAAAGTGGGTGGGAAGGTAGGTCAGGTGAAAGACTGGTACAACAGGGAGAAACAAGGAGGAATTAGGCAGTAGGCCAGAGTGAGCCGAGAGGAAAAGACCAAGAGTAGGCCAGTGGGTGCCGACCAGCACAGACCAAGCAGAAAGAAAGTGACACTTCCTGGAGGGATAAGGCTCCCTGGAGACGCAGAATCCACAGAGACACATTTACATGGAGAGAAAGCTTGTCCATAGCCTGCAGCCCAAGGGAGAGTGAGGACAGAGACGCCAGACCGGTGTCACCGGGTCCGAGGAGTACGGCATCGTTGACCGACCACAGGCGAGAAAGGTATGCCTTGTTGTACCCGGATAGTCACACGGGTTGGAAAGAGCCGGTGATCTCTTGCAAGACAGATACACCTAAGCTAGGCTGGGACCTGAGTGTCGGCTCTTAAGGGGACTGCAGCTACACACCGGCTCCCCAGACAAACCGGCGGGGAACACTGATTCCAAGTCAGGGTTCCTACTACATGGATTGGAGGCTAAGCAACGCTATAGAGAACCCAGACTTGCTGCCCACACACATAGGGGAAAGTAATACAAAGGGACCGAGTTGCCGTCATACAATCCACAAGGAAGAGCAGAGAAAGAAGAAGCCGGAAAGTTACAGAGAAAGAGTGAATGGTCTCAGAAAGTTAGCCTGGCTGCAGTGGGTTCAGAGTGCCCAGAGTTATCTGTGTGAAGTGACTGTATGAGCTGTTTAAACTGAAGAACGTGCAAGTAAAACCCGGTGAACCCTGCTTCAGTCTCCCATGTATGATTCCAGGTATACAGAACTTTTATTGCACCCTTTTACCCTGTCAGGAGCAGCCCTGACCCGCGGTGGGCTCATCCACCTTGCTGCAGCATCCATCTATCCTCCTGACAGAAGTACACTGCAGCGGTGGTCCCCTTACTGACCACAACCCATGGGTGGCGTCATGACAAACAATCTCCCCTGTAAATACCCCCTTTTACTTGTTAGAACCCAGGACTCGGTCCGGACCAAGACCGCCGTGATATCCATAGCAGAATCCCGGTCCGGTACCAAGTACCCTGTCCCAGTGGGCTCCACATATGTCCCCCTTATCCTGGTATATATATATGTATCCTCCATTCTGGTACATGGTCCCCCATACTGGGATATGGCCGCCTTATCCTGCATATGGCCCCCATCCTGGATATGGGCCCTCCATCCTGCATATGGCCCCCAATCCTGGACATGGCCCCCCATACTGGATATGGGCCTTCCATCCTGCATATGGCCCCTATATCCTGCATATGGCCCCCCATCAAGCATATGGCCTCCTATCCTGCATATTGCCCCCTCATCCTGGATATGGCCCCCCAATCCTGGATATGGCCCACCATATCACGGTATATGCCCCGCTGCTGATGCACACACTAAAATAATAAACAGCTGATAACTTACTCTCTGCTGCTCCCTGACTGCATCATCATATCTTACTGTGTCTGTGCTTGGCATCCGATCATGTGACTGGGGCACACAGAGATGATGTCACTGAGCTGTGCGAGTCACATGATCGGATGCTGGGCACACACAGGACACAGGAGCGGCGATGCTGCAGGCAGTGAACGACGGAGGATAAGTTATCAGCCGTTTATTATTTTAGTGAGCGAACCAGCAGGGGGGGCATATACCATGCCGGGGGCCATATCCAGAATGGGGATTGCAGGCTCATATAATATATGCCTCTCCCCCCTGTCCACATGTTAGCACTGGGTTCAACACTGAGGTGATGGACAGTGGAATGCAATGCATATTATATGAGCATAATGAGCGGGAGCACGTGACCACAGGCTGCCTCTGCAGCCCATGTCAGCCCCCGGACAACACTCCAGAGCTGCCCCCCCTACAGCACAGCATGTATTCAGATCATAAAACACACACCCCACTTTCCCCCAAAATTTGGGGAACAAAAGGGCATTTTATAATCTGAAAAATACAGTACATCGATTGAGAGAGAACTATACAGTCACTTAGTTATCTCAGCAAAAGGGTAGAGCATTCATTAATGCTGTGCTCCTATGATTTAAGAAAGGAGTCAGAGAGGTCTGCACTGCAGACCTTACTGTCTGCGGACTATAAGATGAGCATAAATTTTAGCAAGATGTTATCTTGATTAAAAAAAAAATATTTGAAAACTTCCTATTAATGTGTGATATAGTAGCTTGCAGAAAACTGGCAAAAATGTTGTAACCGCCCTTTAACTCCCTATGTAGAGCAAGGACAGCATCTGCAAGGAGTTTGTATGTTCTCCCCATGTTTGCGTGGGTTTCCTCCGGGCACTCCGGTTTCCTCCCACACTCCAAAGACATACTGATAGGATGTTTAGATTGTGAGCCTCAATGGGGACAGCATTACTGATGTATGTAAAGTGCTATGGAATTAATAGTGCTATATAGATGAATAAATATTATTATATTTTGTACAGAGGGTCCTATATGACACCACTATCTATACTTTACTTACCGCTGAAGTTAATTATGCCATTGTTTGTGATACTCAAGTTCAGTTTGCTGTCAACAAAATATAAGGGGTCCAATCCTGATTTTGGTACAAGACTCTAGTTTTTCCGTTTTTAGGCTGTATCAAAGTTTTTTTCAATGGCATTAGACAGGACTAATGAGGCACCTGTCTAGTCCGGTAAGGTTTGGGGCAAGCATTAATAAGCTGTTGCTGCTTATATTCCGAATAGACAATCCTCTTTCAAGGGTGCACATAACAACTTCAAAACAGATTGCAGCTGCCTTTGAAAGTTAAGAAAATCGATAGATGTCTCCGAGACGGCCCCGTGTGATCAGCGTGGACAGCGCATTATTCCTCTCACATACTGCTCAATCTGTTTCAAGATAGCATATTATGTCAGATGATTTTTAATGACTGTATCATAAAAAATGAGAGAGTAAAATAACTAAACCTTCCGTAAACTGTAGTCTTAGACTGGTTGGTAATTTTTTAGGTCACCGACTAATATTTCTATTTCTTGATAGTATCAATGAGACGACCTGCTGGGGGCTGAGAAGGACGCAGGCTGTTCTGTGCAGAGATATTTGCTGTCATCATTTGCTAGGACTTGTATTTCTTAAAGACAATCTGTCCGCAGGTTATTGACACCTAATCTGACAGCAACATAATGTAGAGACAAAAAATGGAAGAAAAAATGAAGCTGACCGGTCAAATAAATTCCAATGACGAAATATGAAATCAAGAGGAATCCAGCACTCCTCACAGCAGGTTTATTATTCCTCTGGTAATCATCTCCTGCTGATAAAACTGTGATTTTATCAAAGCTAAATTAAGCAGCACAGTAAGTGACACATCACAGGGATCAGAGTCTCTGTCTCTACATTATGAAATGAAGTGGAATACAGCAACTCTTAAAAGAAGACTTTTTTTTACAAGCTAAAGATCATTAAGGGTAAATGTCAGAACAGGCTGTGTTTACGTGTTTCAGGGCAGAACACCTCTTAATCATCACCTGGTTATGATTCAGGGATATTTTGTCCTGAAGTGCGTAGTTCTTGGCAACATATTGTTCTATGTTAACATGTGCTGCCGAGAGCATGCCGGTATATGCGCAGGGAACAATTGTGTTATTGATCATTGTTCTGCCCATTTATGAGCAGCAAGATAAATAGTCATAGTGTAATACCAGTTACAACCCAGAGAGGTCATTAGTTACACATTTATCCTGTTTCTGCACACATGAGAGTTTCCCCTTTAAGATTAGTCATCCTGAAGGAACTGCTCCCTTAGCTTTCCCAGGTAGAGGAAGACTGCAGTAGTGATGGGCAGTCCAACTCTTTTTGATTAGCCGGCTCATTCGGCTCAGCTCACCTAAAAGGCTCAAAAAAAGGCTCATTTTTAAAATAATCTTATGCTCCACCCTGTGATGAATACAGACCCTCCCCTGTACAGTTAGAACCTCATTCTACACCTTTGTATGTATCTAGTGAAGCAGTAATGACTGTTTTTAGCATTATTGTTTCCTCAGATTGTCAGCTCTTCTGAAAAGGGCTATCGCTTCTCTTTTGATTGGTGAGAGTGAGACACCTGGTACCCTAACGATCAGCGGTTCTCATTGCTGACAGAAGCTGGATCTACAGCTGTTATACAGCTGCTCTGTCTACCGTAGTGGCTGCAGACCATACTGCACATGTGACTTTTACAGATTTGAACAGGAGGGCAAATGTGCAGTAGATGGCCATGGCCACTAAATAGTAGACAGAGCAGCTCAGTAAGGTAGCAGCTCCAGTTGACAACTAGAACAGCTGACTGTCAGGGGTGCTAGGTGTCGCACTCCTACTGATCAGACATCGCTGACCTAATCCCAAATCCCAATGCCCGCTTCACTGTGTGGCAGTCCAGTGCATCAAGAAGCCTCCTACTGCTGCCACCCCCTCCTCCGCACCGCCCATCACTTCCTCTTATGCCCATCATTTCACTTCCACGGTAGAATGCATTTAGCAGGCTGGTGCCGCCTCCTCCACAATAAGAGAAGGCGGCACTTCCTGCTTTATGCGTTCCACAATGGAACACAGGCAGTTACTACCTCCTCCTGTGTCTCAGTTTTGGCAAGGAGAACAGAGCTGCTGGGGAACCAGGAAAGGTAAGTACAGATTTATTTTTTAATGAGTATACACTGGCCATAGGATTTTGGAGGAGGAGGAGGCTGTATGGCGAGTTGTGAGGCTTCACTATGATATATGGAAGGCAGTGAGGCTGCATTATACTATATGGAGGGCTGTGAGGCAGTATTATACTATATGGAACACTATGGGGGTGCATTATGCCATATGGAGAGCTGTGGGAGTTCATTATACTGTATGGAGGACTATGGTGGTGCATTATGCTATATGAAGGACTATGGGGGTGCAATATGCTATACGGAGGACTATGGGAGTGAAATTATGCTATACGGAGGACTATGGAGGTGCATTATACTATATGGAGGGCTATGGGGATGCATTATACTATATAGAGGGATATGAAGCTTCATTATACTATATGAAGGACTATAGAGGGTGCATTGAACTATATGGAGGGCTGTGAAGATGTATTATACTATATGGAGGGCTATGGGGGTGCATTATGTTATATGAAGAACTATGAGGCTGCATTATACTGTATGAAGTACTACGGGGGTGCATTATACTATATAGAGGATTATGAGGTGCATTATAATATATAGAAGGCTATAGGGGGTTGCATTATGCTATATGGAGAACCATAAGGCTGCATTATACTATATGGAGGGATGTGAGGCTGCATTATACTATATGCAGGAATATGAGGCTGCATTAAGCTGTATGGAGGGCTTTGAGGCAGCATTATACTATATAGAGGATAATGGGGGTGCATTATAATATTTTGATTACTATGGGGGACTATGGGATGCCTTACAATACATAGATGACTATGAGAGTACATTGTAATATATGGAGGAATATGAGGATGCATTATAATAATTGGAGGACTATGATGGTGGAGGGGAAGGCCATATATACCAGGATAAGGGACATATATACACAAGGCCCATACATCTGACCAACGTGTGTGCGCGCTGAGTATGAGAGGGGGGGGGGGGGGGCAGGTGTAAATTTTGAATCAGGCTCATCAGACTCTAATTATGCCAATGACTATGAGGAAGCAATACAAAAAAAAGTGTTTTATAGATGGGTGCAGAAGTCAGATCTGTTTACATCTAAAATGAACATGATTTGTTATGACTATTACAATAAGAAAAAAAGTCTTACCTGCTAGAATTGTAGGTTTTTTGCTTTTACCACAGCTCCACAGAAAGATGCATAAAGAAGCTAATCAATATATTGTATGTAGTAACTCACCAAACTAGTGAAAAAATATATATTGTGGTCACCACAAAAAAAACAAGCCCTCACACACACATAGTTTTACATAGTTTTTTTAAGGTTGAAGGAATACTTTAAGTCCATCTAGTTCAACCCATAGCCTAATATGTTGATCCAGAGGAAGGCAAAAAAAAAAACCCCATGTGGCAACACTAAGCTCCACACTGGGGGAAAAAATTCCTTCCTGACTCCAGATATGGCAATCAGACTAATTCCCTGGATCAACGCCCTATCAAAGAATCTAGTATATATAACCGGTAATATTATAGTTTTCAAGAAAGGCATCCAGGCCCTTCTTAAGTGTTAGTAGTGAGTCACTACAACACACAACTACAACACAGTGCCTTCCACTAAACATTGAAGAGATGGAGACATAACATTTAGTCAATGATTTTCTCTTTTTTTTTTTATATACCAGAAAAAAAACCTTAAGGGGTTAAACAGTCATGTCAGGTAGGCCATCTGTTCTGTGGACACTTAAGTGATGACTTACTATTACACTAACTCTATATACAATTATTGAAGCTGCACCTACATCTCCACGTTTTGCCTAAAATCATATTACTTACCCAACAACAGGTCTATTCTCCCGATGTAGTGTTCCTGAATCCTAATAGTTTGAGAAGATGATCATTGATAATAACAAACAAGCTGCCTCTCCTCCTACACAGACCATATTGCAGATGAGGTCAGGAAACTTAGGACATCATTCACTGGTGGTCATGTGCCCACTGCCCTAAGGAAGAACCGACAATGTGTGTGTGTATCTTTAATTGGGAGGAGGAACTTCACAGCTCTTTGCATTTGTTTACACCTCCACTTATTTCCTGGATGCTCCTCCCAGACCAGTCACAGTCAGGCTTCATTAAGCTGCCAGCAGAGAAAAAAAACAAAAACAAAACTCGGCTCTCCTGCTCGGCTCTCTTTGAAGAGCCGGCTCTTATCGTTCACATGAAAGATCTGGGTCAATGTGTCCGCTCATTCGCAAATGACACATCACTAGATTGCAGACATCTTTCCTGGGCTTTTGAGAAGATAAAGACTAGTGTTCTTAGCTACTACCCCCTTCTCTAAAATCACTACTCCTGTCCAGCGGAATCCAGTGAGAGTAGTAGTGCAAACCATATATTTGTGTTAGAATCTGTATGCAGATCGTTATGCAGCCACTGTATAGGAGTTCTGTGTAATAACAATAGGTTGTACCCTATAATTCTAACCCTTAGTTAAAGCTCCGGCATCACATGCAGATAGATTATATTTCTGTGTAGAACTGTGATAGCTGCAATGAACTTTGCCCCAGATAGTCATGTCACTGTGTAGTTTCTGTAATGTCCCAGTTACTGATGTAGTTGCACCCTGTGTCATGCTGCTGTTTCTGTGATGCGCCAGTGTGGCACCCCACAGTTTGGTTGCCACAGGAACACCTGGAGTAAGTAGGGAGGGATTTAAACATCAGGTAAGCTCAAGCACAACTATTTCCACACCAGACCTGTAAGTGGCCAAATGTGGAAAGAGTTTCTACCAGACATTCAAAATAACATCAATGACAAATATTTAAACCTTTAACTCTTTTGTCAAAAATTGATCTGCTGAGTATCACATCCCCAGAGTATGCTTATGCCACCAGGTGTCGCTGCATTGCGCATGCGCGGAGCCAGGCCGATCACGTGATCCAGCCCATAATGCACTAGGGCCGATCACGTGATCACGCCCAAAAATGCATCGGGGCCAATCACGTGATCGAGCCCATAATGCACAGGGCCGGATGTGACGTACCGGTCGGTGCATCATAGAAGGAAAGGAGGGCAGGAGATTCCAAATTTAGGAAGAGAGGAAGAAAGAATAATGCCGCACAGCGGGGCGTGCAGTGAATCACAGAGGAGGGGACAAAGGAGCCTGGAGCCGCCTTTCCAGTCTTCAGAGAGAGCGACACCCTATAAGTTCAAAGTAATTTTTCTTCATTTTTACAGGGCGGATTTACAGCAGAGAGGGATGGTTAGGAAGCAGCTAGGAAGGTGTAGGGACAGCTAGTGATAGGTCAGAGGTTTAGATCCAGATGACAGGTTCAGTTTAAAGGGTGTATGGGTATCTCAGGGTTTGCATTTGGACTGTCCGTGATTCCCCTTATTACCTGTAACACAGATAAATGTTACACTAAGTAAAGCAGATACAACAGTGATCCTTCAGCGGCTCTGCAGAACCATATGCAACCTAAACCCAGGTCCAGCTTCACTCTTCTTAGGGCCACGTCACACTAGGTGAAGCCGCTGGAGATGTCGGCGTGCACACTTTTGGCACCTCGCCAGCATCGCCGCCCCCCATTTACATGGGGTGACACCTCCGGCGACGCACCGGCGATCTGACAGGCGGCATCGCTGCCGGGGTGTCTGAAAACCCCAGCGGTGATGCAGTACAATGGGAGCCTATGGCTCCCATCGCCTGTCAGATCGCCGTCGGCTGTTTACATGGGGCGATGTGTACACATCGCCCCAGATTGGCCGCCTGGTTTCACAGCGCTGCTGTGAAACCAGGCGACCACACAAATGCGTCACCCTCGCCTAGTTACATTGGGGACGCATTGGCGACGTCGGTGGTGATAGGCCACGCCCCAACGTCGCCTACAAAAAAATCACCGCTGACGTCGCTAGGTGTGACGTGGCCCTGAGAGTGTCCTGAAATGTTATGAAAAGCTACAGAACTTTATTTAACCTGCCCTTCCTGGGGAAAGTTATACTAGACATCTATACAGCTAAATGGCCAAATGTGGTGAGGTTTTTTTTTTTCTCTTTATTAATTATGTAACGCTTCCGTGAAGGATCTAATAGCCCAGCAGTAAAGACTGGAGGGTCAGGGAGGACAATAGCCTCCCAGCCACAGCAGTACCTGGAGGTACAGCCGCATATAGAGTCCAGGGTCCGCAGCTGACGCAGTGGTGCCCACCAGCAGGGTTCACGCCACCTGCCATACAGGTGAAGACAGCAGGAGACATTCAGGGCCTAGCTACAGGCAACCTAGGACCGTAGCAACCACAACACAAAAGGGAGGCCTCATAATTCATTGGGTGTGGAGCTCCTGAACTGCTTCCAGACCACCCGGACGGTACCCTGGACGTAACCTTGCTCATCAACATCAGTAAAGGTATGGAAACGACCCTGTGTGTGACTGTTATTGGGGTCCCTGATCCTGCTCCCATCATAAACTGTCCCGTAACTATAACATTCACAATTGCCACGGGGATCCCGCTCCACCAACAGGGAGCCTAACCATCTTGCTGCTCCACCATCACCCCGGAGGACTGTCCCACAGCGCCGGTAACATTACTGGAACCGTAGGTGGCATCACAAAACACTTTTATTTTTATTGACTGTTCCCCTTTTTAAGTGACCACCAGAGCCACGGGACCGGGCAACAGGCCTCAGTGACATCTCCTGTGAACTAAACGCCTGGCACCGGGTACCCCACAGCCCTGGGGCGGGTCACCAGTACTGATTAAAACTGTTTGTTCTTTGTAGTGTTTACCACGTTATGCGTGGAGGAAGGCAGATCAATCATTTTATGCACATGCAAAGTGCAGTTTCCTTGTCTTAACAATACATTAAAAGGGAACTCGGTGGAGAAAATAAGTTTTTTGTATGGTCTCTGAACTCGTTTACTATAATGCTGAGCTTTCTGTTACATTTGTATAATGTTTAGAATTAATATAAATCCCTTATTCACTATATGCTTCTTACCAGTCACCACTCCCATCAGGGTCAGTACATCATTACTGAGTAAACAGCTTCCCCCTCTCTCTCAGAAAGCTTCAGTGCCATCCAACACTTCCTCATTCCTCATTAAGTCACGTGGGCATGATGTCACATAATGCCCTGTACTAAGCTGGGGTCTGGAGATTTGTTTCTGTGCAGAGGGCAGTAGTAAGACCAGTGTGTTGATAGAACCTGCTGTGACATCACGCCCATGTGATTGAAGGAGACAGTAATTGTTCTCGTACTCATTGATACTTACTACAGAGGAAGAGGGGAGAGCTGCTCACTCAGGCATGATGTTTTGCCCCCTATGGGAGTAGTGACTGGTATGCAGCAGCCAGTGAATAACTGATTTATATTAACTCTAAATATTACACAAATGTAAGAGGCAGCTTACAATTATAGTACAGGAATGCAGTACTTACCGATCAGCTTTGGCCGTCGTCCAGTGTAACCATACCCTTAAACACTAGTTGTAAATCAAATATGAGTTTGGAAAGGTGATGCCAAAACCATTTTTAATAAAATGTATATTTTTTTTGCTGTGGAGCAGTTGATTATGTTTTTACTATTTATGTGTATGTATTAAAAGAAACAAAATAGAAAACAGTTTCAATTGTGGTTATTTACTAGAATTTGGCTAGCGTACAAATCATACATTACCGTCCGCACCGAATCTGCAACATGTTGCATATTCGGTGTGGACGGGAATGTATGATTTGTACGCAATCCTCTGCATGCGTACAAATCACACATGGCGGGCAATGGGTGCACATGGCCATGTGCACCCGAGCGCATACACTGTGCATCCCTATGTTAAACATAGGGATGCGTGGTGTATGCGCTCGGCTTGTGTTCGCCCGCCGCAATACGTAGCGGCGGCGAACGCAAGTGTGAAGCCACCCTTAGTAAACAGTGCATGTATAAAGCTGGCACTGGGGTGAGATAGAAAATATTGCTCTTGAGTCAGATGTAAACAATATCTCTATGGCCCCAGTTCATCAAGACCATCAATATTGGCCTTGGTGAGGGGGCATGATGGAGTCAGACGCTTCTAGTTCATTAAGAGGCACAAGCATCTCCATGAATCAGGAGCATCTGGTACGTGGTGTGCACCTCTGTGCGCCATACCAGAAATCTTATTCCAGTCCCATACTGCAGTAAGATTTCTGGTGTATAGAATGCCCCAGTTCATTATCTCATGCAAGTAAAATTTTCTCATTACATCATGGAAAGAGTTTCTACCAGACATTCAAAATAACATTAATGACAATATTTAAAACTTAACTCTTTTGTCAAAAATTGATCTGCTGAGTGTCACATCCCCAGAGTATGCTTATGCCACCAGGTGTCGCTGCATTGCGCATGCGCGAAGCCAGGCTGATCACGTGATCCAGCCCATAATGCACTAGGGCCGATCACGTGATCACGCCCAAAAATGCACCAGGGCCAATCACATGATCGGGCCCATAATGCACAGGGCCGGATGTGATGTAGCGGCCGGTGCATCATAGAAGGAAAGGAGGGCAGGAGATTCCAAATTTAGGAAGAGAGGAAAAAAGAATAATGTCGCACAGCGGGGTGTGCAGTGAATCACAGAGGAGGGGACAAAGGAGCCTGGAGCCGCCTTTCCAGTCTTCAGAGAGAGCGACACCCAGTAAGTTCAAAGTAATTCTTCTTCATTTTTACAGGGCGGATTTACAGCAGAGAGGGATGGTTAGGAAGCAGCTAGGAAGGTGTAGGGACAGCTAGTGATAGGTCAGAGGCTTAGATCCAGGTGACAGGTTCCGTTTAAAGGGTGTATGGGTATCTCAGGGTTTGCATTTGGACTGTCCGTGATTCCCCTTATTACCTGTAACACAGATAAATGTTACACTAAGTAAAGCAGATACAACAGTGATCCTTCAGCGGCTCTGCAGAACCATATGCAACCTAGAGCCAGGTCCAGCTTCACTCTTGTTAGGGCCACGTCACACTAGGTGAAGCCGCTGGAGATGTCGGCGCGCACGCTTTTGGCACCTCGCCAGCATCGCCGCCCCCCGTTTACATGGGGTGACACCTCCGGCGACGCACCGGTGATCTGACAGGCGGCATCGCTGCCGGGGTGTCTGAAAACCCCAGCGGCGATGCAGTACAATGGGAGCCTATGACTCCCATCGCCTGTCAGATCGCCGTCGGCTGTTTACATGGGCGATGTGTACACATCGCCCCAGATTGGCCGCCTGGTTTCACAGCGCTGCTGTGAAACCAGGCGACCACTCAAATGCGTCACCCTCGCCTAGTTACATTGGGCGACGTATTGGCGACGTCGGTGGTGATAGGCCACGCCCCAACGTCGCCTACAAAAAAATCACCGCTGACGTCGCTAGGTGTGACGTGGCCCTGAGAGTGTCCTGAAATGTTATGAAAAGCTACAGACCTTTATTTAACCTGCCCTTCCTGGGGAAAGTTATACTAGACATCTATACAGCTAGGTACCAGACTGACAGTGACTGTCTATGACCTTTTACAGTAAAGTCTGTATTCTGGAAAAAAACACATAGCACTATCTCAGCACTTGTATGTATGTAATGATCTACTCATGGCAAGAGACAGGAGTGAATGCATTACTAATACTCTTACCCAGATTCATCCAGACCAGTGATTTTCTTGCCAGTCTTCATGACGGAGTGTGTTGGAGTCAGACGATCCTGATTCATTGAGAGGCACGTGTCTCTTAAGCCGGCGTCACACACAGCAACCAAGGCTGCGATGTCGGAAGCGATGCGCGGATGCGCGCTCGCTTCCGACATCGCAGCCTTGGTGTCACATGGCAGGATGTTGCCAGTGACGCCGCAGCGATGTGGGTGAAGCCATCGCTCGCTGGGCTGGGCACAGCCCAGCGAGCGATCCACAGCAATACTGCGGTATAGGCTGGATCGCTGCCAACATTGCTATTGCGGTGTCAGATGGCGCGATCCAACCTAATCGCTGGTTGCAGATTGACAGGTTTATGTTCATGCTCGTAAACCTGTCAACCTGCGATCAGCGATAAATCGCAGTTGCGTCACGCTGTTACACAGCACAACGCACTTGCGATATTGTGAGCGACACCGCCGATGTGTTACTTTTCGGCGATGTCGCTCGCGATATTGACGCGTGTGACGCCGCCTTTAATGAATCCGGTGCATCTAATGAATGGCACACACCTCCCTGACTGGAGTTAGATTTCTGGCATAAGGCATCCCACAGCTCCGTCCTGCCCCATCTCTATACACTTTGTTCGATCTAGGAGAAAGTGGCTTAAAAGCACCAAAATTCTGTTTTTTGTTGTGTAACTCCGAGTTGCGCAAGCAATTTGCAACCTTTCAAAGGAGTTTGCTTCAGAGTTACTATTGATGAATCGGGGCTATACCTCTATGCTTCTCTCTCCTGTCTTTTTGCAGGGCATGATAATTGACCCATAAAGTTCTTTATGAAAAAATATACAAGGTTAAGCCTCAGCAGGACTGTATTTGTATAAATCATTGAAATATACACATTGAAATGGTTTTATAGTAGTTGTTGTTAAGGTTCTAAAAATGTTAACATATTTCTTTAAAAAAATGTGGTTACTAAATTGAGAGCTTAGGAATCACATGTCCTTAAAATTAGGGCAATAAAGGTAAAGCAATACATTCTCCATTGTAACGCTGCAGGCAGTATATTACAAGAACTATTTATGGCAGACTC
Source organism: Allobates femoralis (assembly GCA_033576535.1). Classification (NCBI taxonomy): domain Eukaryota; kingdom Metazoa; phylum Chordata; class Amphibia; order Anura; family Aromobatidae; genus Allobates; species Allobates femoralis. The sequence continues at coordinate 669,514,900 of JARQOC010000002.1, read as the reverse complement.
TTTTCTCTGAATGCTTTGTAACGAGCTGTCACTGAGCCTGTCAGTACTGTCAGTATGCTGCTCATACAGTACAGACTGACGTGGCAGGTGCCTGTGTACAGTTACTGCTCAACTGCTTGTGTATAATCTGATCAATCCATCATCTATAGGTAGTCATTTCAATGAAATCAATACATTATGGAAAGGCTCATATTGCATTCATTATCGAGTTTGACCACTTTCTAGTCCTTTTTTTTTTAAATTCCCTAATCTGTTTTGTTCTACCATAACCCCTTATAAATGCCCTTGTTGCTTGACCCTGCCATGCACATCAAGATCCCCTGTTGCCTATGTATCAGCAAAGTAAACTTTGGACAGCTGCAACCCCCCTTTCCAAGTTCATAGTGTTCTAAATAGGAGCAGTCATGTGATTTATCCTAGTGACTACTTCCCAGGCTCGACCCTCCACCAATATTTTGACTACCTCTTTAAAAAAGCACTCCTATCAATATTTTTACCCACTTTCCTCTAAATATATAGCAGTCACCATATTACATGTTGTACTAACATTTGCTCATTTTGCACTTCTACCCAGTTAATACTTCTCTTTTCCATCAGCTCTATGACATCACATGATTAAAATCAGTCTAGCTGAATTCCTCTAACCTCTGTGTAGAAACAGGAAGTCTCTTTTCCTTGCATGAATCATGAGTCATGGCAAAAGTTCCCGGCAGGGAAGAGGAGTTGGAGTAGCTGGGTCAGGAGTTGAAGACAGGGATGACATGCAGGGAAAACTGACCTCCTGTTTCGATATAGAGCAGAGAAGAGAGAAAACAGGAGAGTTAACTGGGTAGAAGGAGCATTTGTATACAGTGTTATATAACATGATGATTGCATTATATTAACAGGATAAAACCTTTGATGGGAGTGCTTCTTGAATGGCATATCTAAAATAGATTTCTATTGGAGCTTCAATTTAACCCCTTCCTATCTCAGTCAATATTAATTTTTGTTCTTTTTTTTTGTTCTTCCCTCCTTTTGTTCCATGAGCCATTACTTTTATATTTTTTGATAAACACTTCTATATGATTGCTTGTTTTTGTGTAGTGAACTGGAGTTTTTATTAATTGTATTTTGGGGCATATACAACACTCTGATCATTATTTTTATTGCAGCAAATAAAAAAACTGCACTTCCAGAGTTTGATTTTTCTTCTTTTTACAGCATTTGTCATACAGGTTAATTCATTTTACATTTTGATAGATCAGACTACAAATACAACAGTACCAAATAAATTGATATTTTATTTTCTTATTTTTAAACTCATCAAAAGGGGGTCAAGACTTTTTATTTTTACTTTATTTTTTATTATCCCAACTTGTGTCTATAATTGTTTGATGACTTGTTCTGCATATTGCAGTATTGCAGTATGTAGTCAAATTGACATTCTATAACATTCTCCTATTGACATTCTCCAGCCAAAGGGTGACTCAGATGGCAGTAACAGGGGACTCAGCCATGACAAACAATTGGCACCCTGCGATCATGTGGGGGGGCGGGGAAATGGGAGTCACTTTTTGGCAATCATACCTTTTATACACTGCATGACAGCGGCATTTGAATAGTTAACAGCAGCAATCGGAATTAGCTCTGGTTGCTGCTGTTACAGGCAGATGCTGGGTGTATAACACAGCCGTGATGTAAGTGCAGGTTTATTATATACATTGGTTGCAAACATGGAAATCTTCGGCATTGGTTTTATGTGTGCAGATTTCCACTAAGTACTCCTGCTTCCAGTGGTGTAACTTGAAGCTCACAGGCCCCGATGCGAAAGGTCCAATGGGGCCCCCAATTATTTCAAATCTTTAATAGCATTAGTCTTTCTCTATAGGTCAAAGGGACTTTTGGGACCCTCTAGGCTCCAGGGCCCGGGTGCGACCCCTGCACCTGTTGTAGTCACGACCCTGCCTGCTCCCCTCTCACACTCTGTAGAACATACTGATAGGTTAATTAGTATTTGCTAATTGCAAAATATTTACAGTATTTACAAGTTTTCTAGTTCTAGGTCTTTGTAAAGAAGTAGACGTGCGCAATATACAAGCTACGAAGCTGTAAAAGGCTGAGGTTGGTGTTTAGATTAAGGGCTGTATAGTATAAGCGACTTTGATCTCCGTGAGAGTCCTGATTAGAGGCATTACATTTGCTTTATGGGTTTATTTAACAAGAGAAACATTCAAGTAGATTGAAATTGGGCACAAAGCAGATGAAACGGATAAATGACAAAAGCAAAATTGAGTTAAAAAGTAGCATGATTTCAAACAGAATAAGAGATGACTGCTCGGTTTCAAAGGTGTGAGTTACATGCAATATTTCCAGGTTTTCTGTCTTTAGTAATTCCCTTTGATCGCTTCCTATGAAGAAAGGTTAGAAAAAGAAGACCTCTGGGAAGATATGCTACAAACTTCTAAATTAGTGAAGGAGCTCCCCGCATCACTTGTATATTCTGGGTAGGAGGATGTAGACGAGATGATGTTTTTGAGTCTTTGAAGAGCAATGATCAGCAGCAGGAGAAGGAAAGCCAGGAGGCTAAGAAAGATGGACACATACACATAAACGTTTGATAAGCGGTTGGTTGCTGACGATGATGAAGAATCCACTGATGTTGAAAGAGACGTAGGGAATAGTTCCAAAAAAGTTCCATTCCCAGCTTCTTCTGGTAAAGCAACTGAAGGACCAAGGCCTGACATTTTGGCTTGGACAATTGGTCCACCTTCTAAAGATCTATGATGGGATCAATTTATGACATCTTGGCAAACCATTAGTGATGTCCTTCCCTCAAATTGTTTCCAAAGTTCTGCAGAAGATCAATCTGAAATAGATAAGTAAACGTCATTTCAAAATGCAAAAAAAGTTAATAATTGTATTAGTAAGTAAAGTAATATGGTGATTTCTATTTAATGCAAATTTTATGGTTTTTACAAGGGGCGGGCTCAAACTGTTTTCTGGGGAGTGTATTAAGGCTGCACTGCATTATGATATCATGAACCAATGGTAAAGACTATAAAAATTAACACTAGATAAAAGTGGCCATATCTTTGGAATCAGATGGCAGATTTTAAAGCAAAAAAAAAAAAAGAAATGCAAAATGATAAGTCAGGGGAGTAATGGGAATAAAATAGGAGTAAATACTGGTCATATTTGACCTGGTGATGGGTCGTCCTTAAAGGAAATCTGTCATCTTATAATGGCTTATTGTTGAAATAAATGTTTATGCTAAAGGCAACCTGTCAGGTCGTTCTACCCCTCTAAGCTATCACTACCTGTCCCTGCACCTTCCCAGCTGATCCCTAACCATCTCTGTCTTCTCTAAAACTTCCCTACAAAGATTGAGAAAAATGAGTTGTAAAGTCACGTACAGTCTCCATTTGGAGACTGGAAAGGCGGGCCTGGAAAGGCGGGCTCCAGGGCTCCATTCTCCCCTCCTCTCTAGGTCTCCGCACACCCCGCTGGGCATCATTGTTCGGTGTCTTGTTCCTCCTATTTGAAATTCCCTTCTCTGATCATATGATGCCCGGTTAGAACGTTATATCTGGTCTGGTGCATTGTGGGGGCTGATCACGTGGTACGAGCCAGCTCGTACCACATGATCAGCCCCCACAATGCACCGGACCGGATATGACGTAACGGCCGGGCATCATAAGATCAATTTCAAATAGGAGGAGGAACAAGACACCAAACGATGATGCCCAGAGGGGCATGCGGAGACCAAGCCAAAGAGGGGAGAATGGAGCCTTAGAGCCTGCCTTTCCAGTCTCCGAATGGAGACCATATGTGAGTTTATAACTCATTTTTCTGAATCTTTGCAGGGCAGTTTTAGAGCAGGCAGGGATAGCTAGGGATCAACTGGCAAGGTGCAGGGACAGGTAGTGATAGCTTAGAGGGGTAGAATGACCTGACAGATTCCCTTTAAATATATGTGATATTCCATATTTTTAAACTGTTTTTTCTTGACACTATATTTAACATTTTTTATAATATTGCAATAACTTAATGTACATTTTTTTAAGTAACAGCTTCAGTTTGTGGTGCGAATAGTGAAAGGAAGAGTGCACATATCACAGAGCATGCATACTATACAGTGGAAAACGTTAACATTCTTAAGTCTATCTGAAAATCTCTGTCAAGAGCTAAGGCAAGATGCTTTAGCCCCATAATTGTAAAGGAAATCAAAATAAAATATATAGAAAAATATATATATACAATCAAAAAATAAAAGCAGATGAAACAATGTTTCAGTTTATGTGCATGTATATACAGTGGTGTGAAAAAGTGTTTTTTTCCCCTTCCTGATTTATTTCTTTTACATGTTTGTCACACTTAAATATTTCAAATCAACAAATTTAAACATTAGACAAATATAACAGAAATAACACAAAATCCAGTTTATAAATGAAGGCCTTTATTATTAAGGAAAAAAGAAATCCAAACTTACAGGGCCCTGTGTGAAAAAGTGATTGCCTCTAAACTGGTTGGGCCGCCCTTAGCAGCAACAACTTTAATCAAACATTTGTGATAACTGGCAATGAGTCTTACATTGCTCTGGAAGGAATTTTGGCCACTCATCTTTGCAGAATTGTTGTAATTCAGTCACATTGGAGAGTTTCCGAGCATCAACCGCCTTTTTAACGTTATGCCACAGCATCTCACTCAGATTAAGGACAGGACTTTGACTAGACCACTCCAAAGTCTTAATTTTGTTTTTCTTATGCCATTCAGAGGTGGACTTGCTGGTGTGTATTGGATCATTGTCCTGCTGCGTAACCCAAGTGCGCTTCAGCTTGAGGTCAGGAACAGATGGCCGGACATTCTCCTTCTAGATTTTTTGGTAGACAGCAGAATTCATGATTCTATTTACCACAGCAAGTCTTTCAGCTCCTGAAGCAGCAAAACAGCCCATACCATCACACTACTACCACCACCATATTTTACTGTTGGTATGATGTTCCTTTTCTGAAATGCTGTTTACTTCCGCGGCAGATGTAATGGGATATACACCTTCCAAAATGTTAAACTTTTGTCTCATCAGTCTGCAGAGTATTCTCCCAAAAGATTTGGTGATCATCAAAATATTTTCTGGCAAAATTGAGATAAGCATGTATCTTCTTTTTGCAGTGTTTGTTTGCCTTGGTTCTCTGCCATGCAGGTCATTTTTCCATAGTAATTCTTATGGTGGAGTCATGAACTCTGACCTTAACTGAGGCAAGTGAGGCCTTCAGCTCTGTGGATACTGTGGTAATGTCTCTTGTGACCACTTGGATGAGTCGATGCTGCTCTCATGGGATCATTTTGATTGGCCAGCCACTACTGGGAAGGTTCACCACTGTTCCATGTTTTCACCATTTGTGGATAATGGCTGTCACTGCGGCCTTCTGGAGTTCCAAAGCTTTAGAAATGGCTTTATAACATTTTTCCTGACAGACAGATCTCAATTACTTTGTTTCTCATTTGTTTATGAATTTCTCTGGATAGCGGCATGATGTTTAGCTTTTCAGGATCTTTTGCTCTATTTCACTTTGTCAGACAGGTCATATTTCAGTGATTTCTTGATTGAGAACAGATGTGGCAATAATAAGACCTGGGTGTCTAGGGAAACTGAACTCAGCTTCCTAAATGTAATACACCACAGTTAGATAATGTTTTAATGGGGTCAATCACTTTTTCACACAGGGCACTGTAGGTTTTCATTTCTTTTTCCTTTGATAATAAAGACCTTCATGTATAAATTCCATTTAGTGTTTGCTTGTGTTATCTTTATCTAATATTTAAATTTGTTTGGTGATCTGATACATTTAAAGTGCAAATGTTATTTCATTGAAAAAAAAAAAAACAATACTGCACTGGTTATTAATGATGGGCCACATAGCAGCTAAGATGATGCTTTCTTTTGTGCCATATGAATTATTTTCTCACATTTTTCTGTGCTTTTTTAAAAACTGCATTGTCTGCCTGCACTGTGCATGAATTTCCACAGCTTCTGAGAGCAGAATGATAGTGAGCAGTTCAATGTGACAGCAGAGAAAGGATTAACAGAGATCGTTACTGAACTGTGTGGAGCCAGATGACAGATCAGAAGCTTGTGACAAGGAAAGAGGAGTTTGCAGTGATCCTGATGTTGCTTAGCAGCTGTGCTGTAGCCTGAGGTAAATCAGATGCACTGTTACCTCATCAGTTGCAGTCAGCAGTGTAGGCCACGCCTTTTTACCCTTACATGGTTACATGCCCCATATTCAGTGTGAAGATGGTTCTGAGTAATAACAAACATATGTCTGCTTCACACACAGTGTAGTGGGGACACCTTGTGGAAGGCTTATAAATGGCTTTTAATCAGGTTTCATTAATAAAGTATATTTGAAAGTTTATTTTAATCACTTACTCTACACATTATAATTGAATAAAAATTTAAATGGCGATTACGCTTTAAGTGGGACAAACATGCAAAAGAAACCAGGACGGGGGCAATCACTTTTTCACACCACTGTATATATATTTATATCTTTTTTTATTTAGAGAGTAGATATACTTCTCAGCATTGGAAAAAGGATACAAGCAACGTTTAATACAGAAGAAATATTTTCAGATGGTAAATATTTAAATAGATTTGTTCTGTAGACTGCAATTTCACGGCCATGTTTCTTTACAGGCTTCAGAGTTCTAAATCATCTAAACTAAACCAGACTCAGTCTGAAGAGTGACGGTCGATAAGCCTGATGTTACAATGTATAAAAAGAGCAAAACCGGTATCATTGCAACTAGCACAATATCACAAAACAAGGTCAAGGAGCCAGGTCAAGTCTTGCTTCAGGAACAAGGATGTTATTTTAAAGTAATAATGGGAAATCTCTGACAAATCCCAGGATTGAAGACTTTATTAGAAAAATAGATGAAAAGGAAACCCATGATTTTTTATTTTATTTATTTTTTTATGAGAAAAGTTTGCAGTGCGGCTTAAAGGGACGTGTCACCAAGTGACATGTGGCCAGTTTTTGTTCTTAGTACATTTTCACAGCTTTTCTGAGTATTTTCTCACTTCTGTTTTCTTAACATTTCCAATAGGGTAATAGAGATATTTGGGCCTTTTTTTCTTGGTGCTAATTTTTATGGCCTTGTCAAGGAGGCAGTGCTTGTTGAGAACCCTTTTAGTAGAGACATATTAATTATCAATAAATAAAAAAGCCCATATCTCTTGATAAGGTAAAAAATGTTTGTATCGTGTTAGCCAGTAGATAGAAAAATATTGGAATATGAGGGTCCTCAGTGATTGACACCTTTTAATGGCTAACTGAAAAGATGGTAAGCAAAGCAAGATTTCGAGACACTATGGCCTCTTCACCAGGCTGATAATGACACAAATTCTGAAGACACATACATATATACATAAGCAGGGTTAGATGATGCAGTAAATATGACAGGTGACGTAAAGCAGAGTCATACAGACTAGTGAACCGCCGCGACACTACTATATTCATGATTAATGTGAATGAATGAGTGGCACTAAAGAAAAGAAGATCTATGGGTAAAATGCAAATGTGTAATGCAGAAACTGCCCTATGCTGAATATGAAAACCGGAGATCTTAGTCTCAGTAGTGGCCACTAAAGATCAAGCTTGGCACCCACTTCAAGGAGCCTCCACTGCCAAGTCCTAACACTATGCCCTGGTGAAGTAGTGTGATGTGAATGGATTTATATGTCCTAGGTGTAATTAAAAACGACGAACTGGTGTGTACTAGGATCTTACAATGGTGTCCAAATGTGGCTACCAACTAAGGAAAAAGTGGAAAATAGGAAAAAAATTATAAAGTGGGAGCTCAGTCCAAATAAGCAATATATAAATAGAGTTAAGACTGGCATCACCACACATGTAGGTGCTGGCAGAAAAAATATATACTTACAGACTAGTGAACTGCCGCGACACTACTATATTCATGATTAATGTGAATGAATGAGTGGCACTAAAGAAAAGAAGATCTATGGGTAAAATACAAATGTGTAATGCAGAAACTGCCCTATGCTGAATATGAAAACCGGAGATCTTAGTCTCAGTAGTGGCCACTAAAGATCAAGCTTGGCACCCACTTCAAGGAGCCTCCACTGCCAAGTCCTAACACTATGCCCTGGTAAAGTAGTGTGATGTGAATGGATTTATATGTCCTAGGTGTAATTAAAAACAACGAACTGGTGTGTACTAGGATCCAATGGTGTCCAAGTGTGGCTACCAAGCTAAGGAATAATTTGCTTATTTGGACTGAGCTCCCACTTTATAATTTTTTTCCCATTTTCCACTTTTTCCTTAGCTTGGTAGCCACACTTGGACACCATTGTAAGATCCTAGTACACACCAGTTCGTTGTTTTTAATTACACCTAGGACATATAAATCCATTCACATCACACTACTTCACCAGGGCATAGTGTTAGGACTTGGCAGTGGAGGCTCCTTGAAGTGGGTGCCAAGCTTGATCTTTAGTGGCCACTACTGAGACTAAGATCTCCTTTTTCATATTCAGCATAGGGCAGTTTCTGCATTACACATTTGCATTTTACCCATAGATCTTCTTTTCTTTAGTGCCACTCATTCATTCACATTAATCATGAATATAGTAGTGTCGCGGCGGTTCACTAGTCTGTAAGTATATATTTTTTCTGCCAGCACCTACATGTGTGGTGATGCCAGTCTTAACTCTATTTATGTAAAGCAGAGTCAGGCTAGGGGGGGGAGAGGAACTGGGAAAGTAAAGTCAGAATTCCGAGATAAGAGATAAGAGGAACTGATTGTATTATTGTATGATAAGTGGCCTGTGGAGACCTGAAAATTCCTCAGTGAGTGTAGAAAGCCATAAATCCATGCGAGACAGTTCACTTAAGAAGTGTCAAAAGTTAATTGACCTCTAATTGGGGTCTGTTTGAAGATGTGATATCCCCAAATGCCTTTTCAATTGATATAAAAACGCATGAATCCATGTGAGACATTCGATCCTGTTTTGAATATGTCAAAGGTCGTTATCAATTTGTGTTCCCACGTTCTTCTCTCTTTCTGAGATTTGAAGTTACTTTTTAAAATGAGCAGCCTCATGTCTGTTACCCTGTGGTCAGAGCTGCAAAAATGCTTTGGTACCAGTAGATCCATATTCATGCATTTTTATTCACATTAGTTGATAGAAAGAAAAAAACGCAACGTAAGTATTTACAATATTACAGCATGTGCTGTATATTTCGGATTGTAAGACGAATTTTTGGGGGAACAAAAGTGCGTCTTATAATCCGAAAAATACAGCACATGCTGTAATATTGTAAATACTTACGTTGCGTTTTTTTCTTTCTTCCTAGCAACTAACGTGAACAAGACCACAACTCTGGTCGAAACGCATTGTTGAAAGGTTGCCTTTGTATCTGCACCAATAAAGATTTCTTCTCTTTTGCATTTAATAAGAAGTGTGCATTTGATCATTTGAATTTAAAGCCACATTTTCTACCAATAATTATTTACCGGTAAGTTATCATGGCACGCATATTGTATTTTTTTTAGACTTTGCTTTAAAAGTATATATTTGTTATCCATTTTGCATGCTTTGACATATGATACAGTTCCAGAGCTGTTTGTCTTTCATTCCACAGATCTCTCCAAGTTCAGCGACTGCTGAATTTCCTCATTACAGCCCGTCCTATCTCATTGATTGTTGCATGCTCGTGCATGCTAAAGGCCAAACTCATCTTTTGTACCAGTTGTCACTCGAACAAATTAAGTATTCAGTGTGAAGGCTCCGTGGATTCGGTGTGTGCCCTGAATTCTAACCTCTCACTTTACAATCAGCATAAAATATAACAAATTTAGAAATGTTTGTTGGGATTGCTATATTAGTATGCTGTGCTGCAAAAATCTTGCAGTTTACGAAGCACAACTTGGGCTTATAAAGCATACAGAGTAGACACAAGTCTGCATAGAATTTTTAGCACTCTGTAAGATTGGTTGGACACTAGACTTCAGCGCGACAATTATTAGTTTATTAAATAAAAATTTCTTTAATTTGACATTTTATAATCCAGGAAATGTCATAGTCTGGCACTCACAAAAGGGTAAAGTACTCTAAGAGGGTATTCACACATGCAACTATTAAACATCTGCCTATTGGCTACATGCAAGTTAATCTTCAGGCCTTTAATGGCTTCTTTAGAGAAGGCGATGAATATGCTTTGCTCTCAGAATGATCACTAATGTTCTGTGCCTATAGATCATCATTGTATCAGCAGCACATCTCCTGTCCGAACATTGGGACCTCTTACAGTCTACACCGGATGATATTTGCTTAAAATTAATTGCACCTGATTAATGATCATTTTGTTTATTCAATTCATCAGGTGATTGATCACCTGTTTTTCAAGCCATTAATTGGGTAACAAGCATTCCTAGGGATGCTCATTTCATGAGTCCCCCTTTGAAATAGAGTGAGCGCTCTTCTTAGTTCTTTGAAGTTCAGTGTGTGATGGAGAAAGCAGAGTACAATGAATGGTGTGATTGTGCGTATGTATGATGAGAACTAGATTCAAATGGTAGACTTCTAAGCCTCATTTTTAACATTTTTGGTGGGGTCCAGGGGAGTACTGTCCCTATGGGTCCCATGAGTCAGAGTAAACCTGGCGCTAATCGGCACTGGGCCCTTTTTCCCTGTCATCACAATTACATTACAGCAGTACCTGCATCCTCAGGACACAAGTACCATTGCATCAGGGAGCTGAAGGCTTTGTAATCCACCACTCAGTTTGAGCATGAGAGTCTGAGACGTTGTCCGCTGCATTACATTGCGACTGTGGTGGGGAGCCTTAGTACTCACATTGCACAGAGTGAAGCAACATGTTGGGGGAAAGGTGCAAGGTGAGTAAAGCTCTTTTATTGTCAGTAATTTTGGAGACCAATCATGCTGTTTGGGGGGTTGATGAAAGCAAATTGAATGAGTGATAGTGGGGGTCATAATACTGAGTAAGGGGTTGGTGGGGGCCATCATAATGATTTTGGGAATGATGAGGGCCATTCATACTGATTGGAGGCTGGTGGGCTTATCATACTGGTGATTGGCGGGGATCAATCATGTTTATTGGGGGCTGGTGGGGACCAATTATACTAATGACTTGTGGTAGTCCACACTTAGTGGGGGTTCTCATTCTGTATGAGGGTCCTCATTCTATGTGGGGGGCTGTGGTGGCCTGAATACTGTACTGTAGAGGGGTGGGGAGAGCTCATACTGTACTGTATCTGTGCAGGGACGGATGTACAGTAATGTAGAGGGGTGAGCAGAGCTCACACTGTACTGTTTCTGTACAGGAAAGGATATACAGTACTGTAAAGGGGTGGGGAAAGCTTGCATTGTACTGTATCTGCCCAGGTAGGGAGGTACAGTACTGTAGAGGGGTGGAGAGAGCTCCTACTGTTCTGTATCTGCGCAGGGAGGGGGTACAGTACTGTAGAGGGATGGGGAGAGTTCGCATTGTACAGTATCTGCCCAGGTTGGGAGGTACAGTACTGTAGAGGGGTGGGAAGAGCTCATACTGTATTGTATCTGCACAGGCGGGAGGTACAGTACTGTAAAGGGTGGGGGAAGCTCACATTTTGCTCGTATTGTGAAACCTTGCTCTTATACCAAGTTATCATTTTTTCTGAATGAATCTATCTATCTATCTATCTATCTATCTATCTATCTCTCCATCTATCTCTCCATCTATCTATCTGCCATTGCACATTCTGAGCTTACTGTCATTTTATTGACATTTATTATTATTAATTAATATTTCATTAATTAAATAAACAACCTATGTACATACAACATACAATCTGCATGTCAGGATGGTAAATACCAGATATTATAATTTGGCTATTCAGCTATCCTGCAGCTAATGAACTAATGAATATGTGCACCCCAAATATGATTGAATAATAAACAATCTGTTAATCACTATTGTGACTATAAACCACATAACTGACCAGTAGAATATTTTTTTTACAAATAACCTAAATTTAAGTAACGCTGCTCATTTTATTTTATTGAGGAATGTTCAAGCTTTTTGTTTCTTTGAAACTGGTTGAATAAACAAAATAATAAAAAAAAAAGCAATAACCAATCATCATGAAGTTTCCACACTGCCCAGTAGATGGCAGTACAACCTACATTCACACATCACCAAATTCCTTTTCAGGTTTGGGGTAAAAATTGACCTGTTTGGTAAGTAGTGATAGCAGAACAAAATAAAAACCAAAATGCCAATTTAAAATGTTTCCATGTCATGCTTAAGCTCTCAGTTACCATTTTATACCTAATTTACATTGTATGCATAATTTTGCAATACTGTGATCACACAACATAGATTCATATAGTGATGTAATTGGAAAAGATTTATCTTCCTTGCAACATTTTACAAGATGGAAAATGTTCAAACGTTGCCTTGTTGATCACAATACGATTGTTGCATTTTATTTACATTTCTCAGTATGGGAAGTCTACACTACACAAATAGCTTTCCAATGAAAGACATTTATCGCATATAAACAGTGGGGGAAATAAGTAATTGATCCCTTGTAGGGATGGGTGAATCTACTCGCTAGGACTCGTTACTCTGCGAGTAGTAAGGGACTCGCAGGACTCGGTACTCTGCGAGTTTCCCAGCGTTTACTCTCACAGTAACGAGTCCAATGCAAATCAATGGCAATCCTAGTTTTGTCAGAGACTCGCTACTGTGCCAGTGATAGCAGGGAAACTCGCAGAGTAAGAGCTGTCTTCTCTGTGCAGCTCCAGGGTCCTAGAGCCCGCCTGCTGCCTGATGTAGCAGAGCTGAGATTGTTCTCAGTCTGCTCATTCCCTGTGCATAGACATCTATATCTATGCACAGGGATGTAGCAGAGAGGACATCGCGTTTTGGACTACGTCAGACGGAAGAGGATTTTTTAAATTAAAGATGGAGTTCCTAATGGCTTTTTTTTTTTATTTCTAATAAAAAATTTTCTCTGTGTGGTGTTTTTTTTTATTAACCCTTTATTGGAGATTCTTAGTGGCTGGGTCAAACGTGGCCTGACATTAAGAATCTCGGGCTTAATACCAGCTTGTATAACAAAGCTGGTATTAACCCCTTTATTACCCAGCGTGCCACCGCCACCAGGGCCGCTGGAAAAGCGGGGTTCAGCGCCAGAGGATGGCGCTTCAATGAACGCGCCATCTTCTGGGGCAGCTGCGGGCTGCAATTTGCAGTGGGGGGTGCCCAGAAAGCTTGGGCCTCCCTGCGCTGCGGATTCCAGTCCCCAGCTGCTTAGCTGTACCTGGCTAGACACAGAAATTGCGCGGAGCCCCACGCATTTTTTTTTTTATTATTTCATGAAATTCATGAAATAATAAAAAAAGAGGGCTCGCCTATATTCTTGTGTCCGGCCAGGTACAAATAGGCACCTGGGGGTTGGGGGCAGCCCGTCGCTGCCTGCTGGATCCGGCTGGTTCCAGAAACACGGCGAAGCCTATGTCATTATTTTTCTGAAAAATCAATAAACCAATCCTAAAAAAGGGACTGCCTCTTTATTAACCCCTCGCCCATGGTCCAGGGGTTAATAAAGATGCAGTCCCTTTTATTTACATTGTTTTATGGATTTGTCAGAAAAAAATTTGACGTGGGCTTCGCCGTATTTCTGGAACCAGCCGGATCCAGCAGGCAGCGACGGGCTGCCCCCAACCCCCACGTGCCTATTTGTACCTGGCCGGACACAAGAACATAGGCGAGCCCTCTTTTTTTATTATTTCATGAATTTCATGAAATAATAAAAAAAAAATGCATGGGGCTCCGCGCAATTTCTATGTCTAGCCAGGTACAGCTAAGCAGCTGGGGGCTGGAATCCGCAGCGCAGAGAGGCCCAAGCTTTCTGGGCACCCCCCGCTGCAAATTGCAGCCCGCAGCCGCCCCAGAAGATGGCGCGTTCATTGAAGCGCCATCCTCTGGCGCTGAACCCCGCTTTTCCAGCGGCCCTGGTGGCGGTGGCACGCTGGGTAATAAAGGGGTTAATACCAGCTTTGTTATACAAGCTGGTATTAAGCCCGAGATTCTTAATGTCAGGCCAGGTTTGACCCAGAAACTAAGAATCTCCAATAAAGGGTTAAAAAAAAACACCACACAGAGAAAATTTTTTATTAGAAATAAAAAAAAAAGCCATTAGGAACTCCATCTTTAATTAAAAAAATCCTCTTCCGTCCGACGTAGTTCAAAACGCGATGTCCTCTCTGCTACATCCCCTGTGCATAGATATAGATGTCTATGCACAGGGAATGAGCAGACTGAGAACAATCTCAGCTCTGCTACATCAGGCAGCAGGCGGGCTCTAGGACCCTGGAGCTGCACAGAGCAGACAGCTCTTACTCTGTGAGTTTCCCTGCTATCACTGGCACAGTAGGGAATCCAATGCAAGTTGATTTGCATTGGGCTGATTACTGTGGAGTAAACGCTGGGAAACTCGCAGAGTAGCAGACAGAGCCTGAAGCTTCCGAGACACATCTGCAATTTGTAAATCGCACATTACTCGCTATTACTCACTTCCCCATTCATTAACATTGGACTCGCTAGACTCGCAACGAGTAGCGAGTCCCAGGCTCGGACTCGCTAGAGTCAAGCGATTCCGAGTAATTTAGGACTCGCCCATCACTAATCCCTTGCTGATTTTGTAAGTTTGCCACAGGCATGAACAGTCTATAATTTTAATGGTAGGTTAATTTACCAGTGAGAGAGAGAATATCAAAGATAACATCCAGAAAATCACATTGTCTAAATTATATAAATGTATTTGCATTTTGCAGAGAGAAATAAGTATTTGATCTCTCTAGCAAACAAGACTTAATACTTGGTGGCAAAACCCTTAATGGCAAGCACAGCACTCAGATGTTTTTTTGTACTTGATGATGAGGTTTGTGCACATGTCAGGAGGAATTTTGGTCCACTCCTCTTTGCAGATCATCTCTAAATTATTAAGATTTTGGGGCTGTTGCTTGGCAACTCAGAGCTTCAGCTCCCTCCATATGTTTTCTATGGGATTAAGGTCTGAAGACTGGCTAGGCAACTCCATGACCTTAATGTGCTTCTTTTTGAGCCACTCCTTTGTTGCCCTGGCTGTATGTTTTGGGTCTGTCATAGGGAGTTATGGGAGAAAAAGAAGGAAAGGAACCCCTGAACTGCTCCTCAGGCTAGGAGAAACCTGGTTTTCCTTAAGTCAGGGGTGCCCTTGATGGTAGAGTGGCCTGAGTCTCCGACCTGTCCCTTTCTCCTGTCCAGCCCTGACCTAAGCCCCCAACTCCCACCCTAGGAGGTGAATTATAAGGGTATGTGCACACTGGGAGTTTTGTTAGCTGTTTTTTACCGTTTTCTGCCAGCGTTTTCCGCTGAGTTTTATGTTAATTTTATGTTAATCCTAACCACCGGTTGGATTAACATGGTAGTCAATGGATTTCAGAAAACGCTGTGCACATTACAGCTTTTTTTTTTTTCTCCTTTCCACTTTTTTCACCGGTTTTCCACCTGTTGTCAAGAATAGAGCATGTGACTTCTTTTTAGCGTTTTTTCCAGCGAGTCTAGCACAAAAACCAGTCGACCAGCGAAAATCGCTGAGAAAACACTGTATTAATGCTGAAAATCGCTAGGAAATCGCTAGGAAATCGCTAGAAAATCGCTAACAAAACGAGGGACACTGCTCAGGTTTTCTGACGGTCTGCAATGATGCAGAAACGTCAGATGTGCACATACCCTAGGAGAAATCACAGATAAAGACAGACTGGGATAAAGTAAACAGCACCACACAGCTAATAATCAGGAAGATACAATATGTGTGTAGGGAGAACTCAAATAGGAATAGTGAATTAAAAAACAACATGGTATACTTCACCAGACATCCAGCAACGATTAGAGTTTCAACAGCAAGGACAGGTAGACAAGAGGCCTGCAAATGGTACAGTCGGCATCCAGGAATGTTCTGAGCCATATTTAAAGGGAGAAGGCATTCCAGCAGCCTCAACCTTCAAAATCAAAAAGTTAACTCCTGCAAAGCTGAACATCAGTGAACAAACCACTGCCGATGCCCAAACTCAGGCTGAGCAATAAGGAAGTCTAAGGCTGCACATCAGACTCCCCAGTGTCAACAGAGTCTGAAGCCGGCATGACAGTGTCATTGTTGTTCTGGAAGACCCAGCCATGACCCATTTTTAATGTCCTGGAGGAGGGAAGGAGGTTGTTACTCAGGATTTTACGGTACATGGCTACCTCATTGTCCCATTGATGCGGGGAAGTAGTTCTGTGCCCTTAGCAGAGAAACACCCCTGAAACATAATGTTTCCGCTGCCATGCTTGGCAGTGGGAACAGTTTCCTTTTGGTAATAGACAGCATTTCTCTCCCTCAAAAAATGGCAAGTTAAGTTAATACCAAAGAGCTCAAAACACATTCTCACAATCACTCTCAGAATCACCAAGGTGTTCATTGGCAAACTTCAGATGGGTCTGCACATGTGCCTTCTCGAGCAGTGCGATTTTGTGGGCACTGCAGGATTTTAATCCATTACGGTGTAATATGTTGCCCAGGGGCATACCTACAATAGGTGCAGGGGTTGCGATCGCACCCGGGCTCTGCAGCCTAGGGGGGCCCCAAAAGTCCTTTTGGCCTATACAAAAAGACTAATATTATTAAATATTTACAATAATTGGGGGCCCCGTTGGAGCTTTCGCATCGGGGCTCCTGGGCCTGAAGTAACGCCACTGGTGTTACCAATAGTTTTCTTGGTGACAGTGGTCCCAGCTGCCTTGAGATAATTAACAAGTTATCTCCTTCTCACCCAGCGTTTTGTAGCCCATTCCAGCCTTGTGCAGGTCTAGGATCTTTTCCCTGACATCCTTAGAAAGCTCTTTGATCTTGCCCATGTTGTAGAGGTTGGAGTCTGACTGATTAATGGAGTGTGTGGACAGGAGTCTTTTATACAGGTGACAATATAAGACAGCTGTCTTTAACGGAGTTGATTAGGAGCGTCTAAT
This sequence comes from Allobates femoralis, assembly GCA_033576535.1. Lineage (NCBI taxonomy): Eukaryota > Metazoa > Chordata > Amphibia > Anura > Aromobatidae > Allobates > Allobates femoralis. Next base: position 669,497,834 of record JARQOC010000002.1, on the reverse strand, counting down.
TGGTCTGTAGGAGCCAGAACTCGTAATAGTTAGAAGGGGATCAAATACTGATTTCTCTCTGCAAAACGCAAATACATTTATATAATTTAGACAATGTGATTTTCTGGATTTTATTTTTGATATTCTATCTCTCACTGTTAAAATTAACCTACCCTTAAAATTATTGACTGTTCATGTCTGTGTCAGTGGGAAAACTTACAAAATCAGCAAGGGATCAAATAATTATTTCCTTCACTGTACACTCTTGAGATACCCCTCTTGATGGGATCTGTTGGGTGAAGTACCTAATAAAATGGTATGCAAATGTTTGGGCACCCCTGGTCAAAATTACTGTTTTTGTGAACAGTTAAGCAAATGGAAGATGAAATGATCCCTAAAAGGCATAAAGTTAAAGATGACAAATTTCCTTTGTATATTAGGCAAAACCATTTTTTTTCATGTATTACATTTTAAAAATTACAAAAAAGGAAAATGGGCAGATGCAAATGTTTGCACACCCTGTACAGTTAGTGCCTAGTAGCACCCACCTCCTTTTGCAAGTATCTCAGCTTGTAAATGCTTTTTGTAGCCAGCCAAGAGTCTTTCAATCCTTGTCTGAGGGATTTTCATATATTCTTCCTTGGAAAAGTCTTCCAGTTCTGTGAGATTTCTGGGTCGTCTTGCATTCACTGCTCTTTTGAGGTCTAGTCACAGATTTTAATTGTGGATTTTGATGTGTGTGTAGGATCATTATCCATTTGGAGAAGTTATCCTTTTTTCAACCTCAGCTGTTTTAGTGTTATTTTTGCATCAAGAATTTGTTGAAATGTCATTGAATCCATTCTTCTGTCTACCTGTGAAATGTTCCTTTTGCCTCTGACTGCAACACAACTCCAAAGCATGATTGATCCACCCCCATGCTTAATGGTTGGTGAGATGTCATTTTCCTGAAATGCTGTGCCCTTTTTTCTCCACACATACATTTGATCATTGTGGCCAAAGAGTTCTATTTCAACCTCATCAGTCCTCAGGACTTGTTTACAAAATGCATTAGGCTTGTTTAGATGTTCTTTTGCATAGTTCTGATGTTGAATTCTATGGTGAGAATGCAGGAGAGGTTATCTTGTGATGAAACTTCCATGAAGGCCAAATACTGTACGTGCAGGTGTCTCTGAACAGTAAAACAGTGTACCACAACTCCAGATTCTGCTAAATCTTCCTGAAGGTCTTTTACAGTCAGACAGGGGTTCTGATTTTCCTCTCTAGCAATCCTTAAAGCAGTGCCCTGAAATTTTGATTGGTCTTCCAGACCTTACCTTGACCTCCACGAATCCAGTTAACTGCCATTTCTTAATTACATTTCAAACTGAGGAAACGGCAACTTGAAAATGCTTGCCATAAATGGCTGCACATCCAGTTGGCAGAATGTCTCAAGTGGAGACCACAGGACTCTGTCCTGGGCCCTGTAGTGTTCAAAATCTTTATCAATGATTTGGATGAAGGAAATGAGAGTAAACTAATTACATTTGCTGATGACACAAAGCTATTAGGGATTGGTAATACTAGAGAAGAGAGAGAGGATTCAAAAAGATCCAAACAAACTGGAACACTGGGCAGAAACTAACAGAATGGTTTATAACAGGTAGAAATGCAAAGTCCTTCTGGGCACCACATTAAAAAAAAGACATAATCAAACTGGAGCAAGTTTAGAGAAGAACGACTAGAATGGTGACCGGTCTGCAAACCATGTCCTATGAGGAATGGTTACAGGGTTTGGGAATGTTTAGCTTGCCAAAAAGAAGACTAAGATGAAACTTAATAGCTGTCCACAAATATCTCAAGGGCTGTCACACTGTAGAGGGATCAGTTTTATTCTCAGTTGCATAGGGAAAGACTAGAAGCAATGGGATGAAAGTGAATGTGAAGAGATACAGTCTAGATATTAGAAAAAACTTTTTGACAGTGAGGGTGAACAACGAGTGGAACAGGCGGCTACAAGAGGTGGTGAGTTCTCCTTCAATGGAAGTCTTCATACAGAGGTTAGACAGACATCTGTTTGGGATAGTTTAGTGAATCCTGCTTTGAACAGGGGGTTGGACCAGATGACCCAGGAGGTCCCAAACAACTCCACCATTCTATAATTCTTTGTTATCTTCTTTTAGCTTTCTCCTGTTTTCTGGGCCTGCACCATTTTCCTACTTGCAGTGCTTAGATGATCCCATGGCTGCTGTTTTTTGGCAAAAGGTTAGAGCTTTTTATAAAGCTGTAAAGTTTGCATCACCTGGTCTTTCCTAATGATGAAAGTGAACAAGCCGTAACCCTAACATGCTAATTAAGGTCTGAAACTTTGGTCAAAGTTATTTGAGCACAAAAATTTCCAAGGGTGCCTAAACTTTTGCATTGGACTATTTTCCTTTTTGTAATTTTTAAAATGTTAAAGGCACAAACATTTTTTTGCCTAAAATACAAAGGAAATGTGTAATCTTTACCTTTATCCTTTTTAATAGATTATTTCATCTTCAATTTGCTCACCTGTTCACATGAACAGTAATTTTGACCAGGGGTGCAGAAACAATTGCATGCCACTGTACATTGAAGCTGAAATGGCTGTGGGAGTCAGTTGCTCTCTCTAAGCTCTTCTCAAGGAGAGGTAAATGAAGTGATGAGATCAAGCCCTCTAGGTCAGGGGTATTAAAGTTCTAAATGAGAGATTATCATTAGCTGGGATTCCCATTGCTGCCTTCCCTCCACCCACCCACTCACTGATCACAAGAATGGGGTTCTGAAATGCCACATTCGGAATGCTGCAGTAACCAATAGAACTGTTTGATTGAATTTTTTTTTAATTAAAATTCTCTAGGTAAGGGTCCTTTCTTTCACATCAGCGTTTGTCGCTGATCGCGGCAGTTGCGGTGAAAAACCGCAACTGCCGCCATTACCGCATTACGGCCACGATCGCGGCACACTTGCGGCAAGCCCCATACGATGTCTATGGGGCTTGCGGTAAGTGTGCGGCAAGTGCGGCAAGTGCGGTTTCGGCACTTGCGGCAGGCATGGTCGCGAAAAAACCGCGGTATGCCGCATTCTTTTCGCGGCAGCACCTGCCACAAGTGTCGAAACCGCACTTGCCGCACCTGCCACAAGCCCCATAGACATTGTATGGGGCTTGCCGCAAGTGAACCGCTGAAATCGCTGATGTGAAAGGACCGACACATTTTTCCCTAAAAATTTGATTTCCAGCAAACTAATTTGCCACACAATGCAATAATACTGCAAAGTCTCCTGAAGAAACTAAGATTCAAATGCAGGGAAAGTCTTAGTAATGGCAAAGTACCTGACCATAGAATCGGAGGGTGACCCCGGTAGTAACCAGCAGCCCTTTTAAAAACACAGTGCACCGACAGTTGTTTTATGCTTTTTAAAAATTTAAAAAATTTTAAAAATTGTACCTCTTAATTATTTGTGATCAGGCAGAGCATTGACTGAAACTGAAGGTGTCACTGTTAGAAGTAAAAGCATATAGCTGTGATTGAGATGAATGCTATGCCATATATTCCATAACATTACACTTCCTCCCCCATAATGCTTAATGCCTGCCATAAGGAACGGAGGCCAGTTGTTACTTGCATTTGGTAGCGGTGTGGAATTAGGGGAACAATTGGGGAAGTTGCTCTAGAAGTGCTCTGCCATAGATTTTTGTGTTACATTTTGTAGGGATGAGTGGTGGATGGAAGAATTCATAGCAGTATTCACCGGTTGAGGTAGAAAACCAAAAATTAATTACGGTACTTCAATTTAAGAGGTTACCCGATGAGTCTCTGGAGTTACCGTACTTCTACTGTATATTCTGATACCTTCCACTATGTGGCCATTTTATGGGGGCGGTGTTAGTGCTAGTATTTTGTTTTTTATCAGTATGGTGGTATTGCTTGATAACTATCTGCTGGGGATAGTCTTTGTTTTTTGATACTTACAGTATAAGACTGAATAGTTTAGAAGTATTACTTAGAAAATGATCTTATTGCATCAGATTTTGCCTTCATATTATATTTTTAGGGGCAGGTAACAAACACTCTATCAACATGACTGGGACTCACGTACCTTAACAAAATGCTGTTTGGGTTGTAACCCAAGTCCAAATTTTGCGCTTGGGCCTGTAAGGAGATGGACATTTTGCCCACATTCCCCTTGAAGACACCATGTTAGGCTGGCATCACACCACAGTTTTTGCCTGTCCATCTGTATCCTGTAATTTGCAGGACCTGACGGACTGGCAGGGATATGTGGAAACGGATGGCAATTATGCCTCCAGATTCATCTTATTACAGGATTCGTTTTCCCCATATAAAAGCTGGAGTGAGATCTGCAGCCATAGGAAATAATGATAATGAGAGAGAGATTCCAGACCAGAATTTGAGCTGGCAGGAGCAGTGCAGTTGTTCAGAGCATGCACAGTAACAAAAACCGGATCCGGAAAACAATCCTTTTTTCCCCCGAATCTGGCGCCATAAACTGCAATGTTAAGTGATCCGGACACTGCCATATTCGTTTCTGTCCAGTTATGACTGGTGCGCCCAAAAACGGTGCTGTCTCCGATTTTGTGTATGGTAAATGGTAATCCTGGACTGAATTCCCTAAAACGAATGGCCATATATGACCAATCCAGCACCATAGGGATGCATGGGAGGCAAAAACGGATTCTTTTCTGTCCTTTTCAAAACGGATAGAACACGATGACAAAAAGCGTGGTGTGAAGCCAGCCTTATTGTTGTGCAATGTGCAATGTGAAAAAAGGAAGCAAGCATCTTTTTGGTGATTCCTTCAAATCAAGTTGTAAATTGTGTCCTGTGTACTTCAGAAAATTCAACATGAATTCAAATCACATTGAATTAATTTGATACTCACTAGTGGAAAAAAGAATGACCACCGACGCTGAATTCATTATCTATATAGGACTGACGGAGGTATCCGAGCAGTATACTCAACTGTCCCTGGCAGTTCCATTGTCATGTATAGCCTCTCTATTCCAATGTGGTATATCAGAGCTCTATTCTCAGGATCAGTGGGTGACTTTGTTGGCTTTAATTGGTTAAATTGGTTCTATATTAGACTGTACATGTACCTCGGCCCCCAATTCATCAAATAATAACATCAGAATTCTGGAGTAAATTGATTTGAAAAGTCCTCCAAATTTACGTAATGCAGATATGCACAAAAGAAATGCAACTTTTAACATTGTAACACCAGTTTTGCTCAGCTATGCCAAAATGGGCAGAGCTGGTGTGTGGCAGGGGTCTGACCCCACAGCTTGTCTAAATCATGATGAGGGGCCTTCACTAGAAATCTTACTCCTCTGTCCAACTGGAATTAGATTTGCACACGAAGGTGGAAGCCATTTCTCATATACTCCTGATTCATTAAAAGATGTGCACCTTTTAATGAATCAGGAGGGTCTGACTCTAATACATCCCCTCCTAAAGACTGGTATGAACAATGCTGATTTTCAGAGCTTTTTAGATCTTAGTTACTATAAGATCAGACCAAAAAGCTGCATCAGCATGGTAGGGGTCAGAATCCGGCTCATCAATTACTTTGTTTTCCTTTGCTCCAAAGGAGGAAAATAAAAGAGAATGTCATTATGGTGGTGTGGACCCATAGCCCCATGGGCTGGGCTTACCATGGAGGGGCATGGCCAAATGTCTACCGGGTCTTCACTAAGGCCTCTGATGGTGACGATAGGCTGATGGTAGACACCAGGTTCCACTCCAGGGAAGTGCCCAGGCATGCTACAGCTTACTGAAAGGTCAGAGGCACGGAGATGAGGCAGAGGAGGGTGAAATACAGACATGGCCAGTCCAAGGTCAGGGCAAGCAGTGCATGTTCAAGGTACAAGGCCAAGTTCAGGAGAGGAGAAGTCAGACAGGACAAGTATGTAAGTCGGTAAGGGGAAGATCAATACAAACAAGCACAGGAAGCAAATGCTGTCAGGTAAACTGACTAGGAAACATGTTTGGGTAAAGACTGGTGGAAGGAGCTGCCTAATATAGTACCTGATAGCACAGGATAGGTCAGTGAACCTATTCTCTACAGGGCTCAGCAGGGTTAAATTCCTACAGAGACTGACCATGCCCCCTTAGACCAACAGGAAGTTTCATGCAGGAGCAGCAGTGCAAGGAGCGTTACCAAAGGTTACTCAGTGACAGGACTTGAAAAGAGAAGTCGAGTGGTGACTAGGGTGGTGCTGAGTGGGTATGCGAGTTGCCGCCATGATAGAGATAAATCTTGTTTGCATGGATAAGCATACCGTTAACTTACTAATAAAGGGTATTTAGCTGTGACAACCTATAACTCATAAGAAGACCACGATATCCATGTAGCATGACATATCATATGATAAACTGGCTGCTGTATGTACATAAAAATCAAAATGAGATTTTCTCTATCCTTTGCAACACAAATCTTAAATATAAATGTAAATGAAGCAGTTTTCGATTAAAAATTAAGGCAAAGGTTCCTTTAGTATGGTAGGGTGATGATATATGATGGTATTTATGCTTCTGACAAGTAGAATCCCTTTGGAATTAATCATAAATGATTAATTAAAAGATGTGCAGAAAGACAATCTTACATCAGGTTGCACTAGAGAACATGGTAGTGAGGAGAGGTCTGAATTATAATGCTTCTTTGACTTAATCTAGACTCTGCTCCTGATAAGGAGGTTGTAGATTGATGTAGAATTAATAATTGCAAATTAAGAAATAATATAGACAAGATTCATGCCTTAGGCTAGGGTCACATTTACGTTTTGACCCTAGCCTACCGGATTGCGCTTTTAACATAGTACTTTCCCCAGCACCGCATAGCGTTACCGCTATGCGGTGCTGGATAACGCTGCAGACAGCATTTCCTGTGCGGCGCTATAAAGCGCACTCCCAGCAGCTGCCTGTGTAACTGGTTGGGAAGGTAAATATCAGGTAACTAGGGGCAGCGTTATCCAGCACCGCATAGCGGTAACGCTATGCGGTGCCGGGGTAAGTACTATGTTAAAAGTGCAATCCGGTAGGCTAGGGTCAAAACGTAAATTTGACCGTAGCCTTACATTTTGTCATTCCTTCTAAGGTGAGGTTTAGATGGCCATATTGAAAAATGAGAGCTGTCACGCATATTGCAGACATGAATAGCTCGGTGTACAGATTCATGTGCTCATCCACACTGTGGACGGGGTCAGAGCCGTCTTCCATTGTATAAACTGTCCTGATCCATGTCACAGGCCAGAGTAGTGCATGTTTTGATTCATTACACATGAACCATCAGTCTGTGTGTAAAAAGTGTCCTAAGCATCAGCAAGCTGCAAGCTAGGTTTGGCGATGTTGGCAAATTATTATGTGGCGCCCCGCAACGAGTGCGTCACAAGAGGGTATTGCAGCCAGAAATGCAGCCGCAATATTCTCTGACTCAGCAATGATCCGGTTAACATAGAGATCCAACCCTACATACAACACCTAGAGCAGAGGGCCAATCATAGGTCCTGGGGGGTGGAGTGCTAGGGTAGTGTAGTAGAACACAATAATCTAGACAAAAAAAGAGAATAGTCTAGAACTCGGAGAAGAAGGGTCTAGGACTAGAACCTGGAGAGGAGCGGGGGCTCCGCACCCCGTGCGGGCCCCTGGGCCGTCACCGGTCGGGTGTCAGCACCTGAGGCCTTAACTACCGGGATTGGGCATTATCTACACGGGCTCCCAAAAGACTCCCGTGCCCACAACTCACAGCCGCGTTCACTGGTACCGAAGCTGGCAGCAGTTCACCTCTGCTACGCGAACCAGAAGAGTGGAGGAGCAGCTTTACAGGAGCACCCCACCACCAGCCAACTTCCAGTCGTCTAACCAGCGGTGTACCCACTGAGGGATCCAAGGCTCCCCAAAGCATCCAGAACGTACATCATGGATAGGGCATTGAAGCAGCCTCCCCGTACCCGACCTGGTATTCCTGGGCGACACTGGCAAACCAAATAGGTAGAAAGGAGGAACACTGCGGATCTCTAAGGGACACCATCACTGCTGAGTCCACCTGGTCTACTACTCAACCACTGTATGCCATGTACAGCCTGCTGGTTACAGTAAAGACCCGTTGCAGAGACTTTCTGTGTCCGTGCTTCCTTATGAACTGTCCGTCCGCACTCAAAGGTAACCGCAGCTCCAACCTCCGGGGATCACCGCTCAGCCTGTGGGGAGCGTAACATCTTGCGTAACATCTTGCTGCTGTCCATCCCCCGGAGGTTCCGCAGCGTCGGTAGTCCTTACCGAACTACTCATAGGTGGCGTCACGAATAAATTAAAACCCCTTTAATCTGTTCCACCAAGACGTCTTCACTTTTGATCTGCACTATACCGGGCCCCACTACCGGCAGGCGCGGTCCACCCGTGATAAGGAGGAAGGAAGCATCGCCTGTCTAAACCGGAGTCCCGGCTGCGGTGAGTCAATTACTTTAAGAGTAAGAGAAGATGCGGAAATGCGGGAGGAAAATATGTATTGTGGAGCTAGGCTATTGGGTTGTGGTGAAAGAAGTGGAGGCTAAAACAAGTGAAGTGGAAGAAGTAAAGACTGTGTATAGAGATGCTCTTGCATCAATGAAACATATGAGAAGATACTGTATATACCTGTGGTGCCCCTATGCTCCGGTTGCCACAATGATATTGCCTCCATTACCGGAGGTGATATTACGCTTGGAAGCAGGAGAAGATCCCCACGTCAGGCAACCCCCGCCTGCCCAGGCCCGGGGGGTACTCGAATCTCTCGGGCGCGGTCTGGGGGAAGTCACGGGTAGCGGTGCCTGAGGCCGTGGGCCTGGGGGAGCAGTGAAAAATGGGGAAAAAGAAAATAATGAAAATGTCAAGTCGTGATGCCACCTGTAGAGTCCGGTGCTGCTAGGACCTCCGGGTGATGGGCGGCAGCAAGATGGAATAGTTCCCTACAGGAGGAGAGGGATCCCCGGGGCTGAGAGTTGTAATGGTGGAATAGGGCAGCACAGTCGTTTCTGTGCAAGGTTGGAGTAGGGGAGCGCAGTCAGTGTGATGCAGGTGGAAGGAGGGACACGCACACATAAAAGTCTTTTGGTACCTTTACTGTTGTCGGTTACAGGTACACTGACGAATTGAGGGAAACACTTTAGAATATCCACAGCGAGTAGGGTTGTAGGCCTACTTATTCAACAGTCTTATTGGGAGTCTGGCAGGCCTGGAACCTGACCTACCCGTTGCTTCTCTCTTTATCTCTCCACACCCAGGTTGCTGCACTGAGGGCTCTCTCTTGGGATCCCGATTAATGTACTCACGGTCCCTGGCTCTCAACTGTTGGTGCTGCGGGTGTCCGGGAAGCTAAGCCTCCTCGTGGTGCTGGATTCTCTGCGGGGTCTGTCCTTTCTGTCCCTGCAGACTCGGACCCAGTGACCGGAACTCTGGTGTGGTGAGTCGGTATGACCCCTCTGCCCCCTTTGTAACACGTTCCTCTCTTCTTGCCTTCGACCTCTACTCTGAAGGTCTACCACTGCCTCTGGTGTGTACTGGTATGGGCCTAGCACGGCTCCAGTACCAGCTCAGCTCACTAGCTCTTCACAGTTCTGTAGTGACTGCACACTCTGCTGATTTCCCTCCAAAACCTGTATTTTTTGGGATCTGGCTTAAGGGCAGCCAGTTGAGCTCCCCCTACAGGCCTGGAATGGAAGGTGTTGTATGCAAGTGGGTTACTCGCTGTGGGAAATTCTTCAGTGTCCCAGGGAAGTCTGTGGTGACCTGGCACAGGGTGCAACATATGCACACACAAGACCTGATCCCTGACCAGAAGGGAGAGCTTAGCACCTGAATTCAGGAGAGCTGGATCTTCTGGCTAGGGGGCGGAGTTTGTAAGACTGTGTGAGTGGAAGGGAGAAGGTGGAGAGAGAGCTCTGGGAGAGGGGAGCTGTAAAAGCTCATTCCAGAGAAGCGCAGCTGAGTAAGCCATGCCCTGTGAACCAAATCTAGAGGACAGGAGATTGCAAGTTTCCTGGCCGCAAGCAGGGGCCTGACAGCACAACAATTTACCGAGAGCCCGGATCTGCAACAAGACAGCAGTACCAGTACAGGTTTGCACTATCTAGTAGTCGGGAGCGAGGGCAAAAAGGAAGGAAAAGGGCCGCAGAATAGCTCACAGGCAGCTGGGACCCAAAACTGAGAAGTGCAGTAGGCAGGCCTCCAAACCCACCTGGTGAGGTCAACTCTGATTGCTTTCAGGCTGTCCGGACGCTCCTGGACGCTCCTAGACCTGGTAACCAGTGCCACTGGACTTCACCACATTCCCATCAGTAAACGTAAAAGAACTGCACCATTTGTGTCCTGCTTTTTTCCTGCACCCTCCTTGCTGCACCCAGCACCATAACTACTATCACCATTCTCGATACAGACTGTCTACAAAATCCCAGGGCCCACTCCACCTGTGAGGAGTGTTCTATACTAACTGCCAGTCTATCTATCCCCTGGGGGTCTATACCACAGCACTGGTCATTCCTGACCAGATACCACAGGTGGCATCATGATCAATGGAGCTGGGCTACCGCCACCATGACTACCCCAAAAGACTGCCGGCCCTGCTACCGAGTATCCTGGCCTTTACGACCACTCCATACTTGTTATATAATGTTCATAGTTGCAATAATGTTGAGAAAAGCACGTTTTTAAAGAACTGGTGGTCTCTCTCAATGAACAGGTTAACATCTGGTCCTGACCAGCCAAAGCTATAGGCATCAAGTGGCCTGCAAAGTTGTATTGCCTCTATAACATAAGTCCACACACACATCCAGGGCCTCGGCTTTCATGTAGCATGCCGAAGCTCAACAGACGTTTACCTTGTCCACAGCTACTACCCTTACCATTGTGGGCTAGTTCCAAACATTAACTATGTCAATACCTGCTCAGTACCTGTTGCTGGACAGATCACAGCATCATCACATGGCAGTGCAAGACACCACACTGGCAAACATTACAATGAACCACACCACATCACAATTCACATTACACATCACAACAATAACATGGTATCTTCAAGGGGGAACGTCGGCAACATGTTCATCTCCTTACACGCCTATATGTGACGACCATCCGCTGTGAGGCTGAGCTGCTGGTAAGGCAGCACCCCGAGAAACCCTGAGACCCTTAAAGGGAACCTGTCACCTGGATCTAAGCCCCTACACTATCACTACCTGTCCCTGCACCTTCCTAGCAGCTCCCTATCTATCCCTCTCTGAGCTAAATCCGCCCTATAAAACTGCAGAAAAATAACTTATAACTTACAGAAGTCCCTGAGGCTGGGGACTGAGAAGGCGGCCCCAGGCTCCATTCAGCCCCTCCTCGATGCAGCAGCACACGCCCCACTGGGCGGCGTTATTCTTTCTTCATCGCCGCCTCCTCCATTTGGAATCTGTGCTTTACACCTGTCATGTTGTGGTGATGCGACCTCGATGTGTCCCCTGACTGAGACACAGCATATGGGAGATTGTATCTTCTGCTCGGTAGCAGCACACACAGGGTGAGCTGCTACTGGAGCTAAGTGCTGATTGAAATCACTGACCCCCAGGTGTGCGGGTGAATAGGAGATGATATGAGCTGCCCTGGGCTGTGGGGAGGGGGTGGAGTGTGTCAGGACAGCAGCAGGAGCTGCTGGGATTGTATGAGGTTCTACTCGGCTGTGCCCCGGTGTAACAGGCCAGACTAACCCCCCCGACCAGAATATACTCAGGGTTAAAGTGGCCTAGGCCAGATTATACCCCTCCGTATACCACAGCAGCTGTAGATCAGGGCTCCAAGCAACACATGGGGGCCCGTGGCAGCACAAAGTGGCCCCAGGCAGCAGAAAGTGGCCCTACGCAACATACAGGGGCCCCAGGCAGTGCTAGGGGCCCCAGGCAGCACAAAGTGGCCCCAAGCAGCACAAAGAGGCCCCAGGCAACAAACAGGGGCCCAAGGCAGTACTAAGGGCCACAAGCTACAAACAGGATCCCAGGCTACACACAGGGGCCCCATGCAGCATACAAGGACCCCAGGCAGTGCACGGGGCCCCAGGCAGTGCACGGGGCCCCAGGCAGTGCACGGGGCCCCAGGCAGTGCACAGGCCCCAGGCAGTGCACAAGGCCCCAGGCAGCACAAAGTGGCCCCAGGCAGCACAAAGTGGCCCCAGGCAACATACAGGGGCCCCAGGCAGTACTAGGGGCCCCAGGCTACATACAGGGGCCCCATGCAGCATTCAAGGGCCCCAGGCAGTACAAAGGGGACCCAGGCAGCGCATGGGGGCCAGAGGCAGCACACAGGGGCCCCAGGCAGTACAAAGTGGCCCCGGGTGGCCCACTGCCTGGGGCCCCTGTATATTGCCTGTGGTCACTTTGTGCTGCCTGGGCCCCTGTGTGCTGCCTGGGGCCCTTGTATGCTGCATGGAGCCCTTGTGTGTAGCCTGGGATCCTGTGTGTAGCCTGGGGCCCCTGTATGTTGCCTGGGGCCACTTTGTGCTGCCTGGGGCCCTGTGCACTGCCTGGGGCCCTTGTATGCTGCATGGGGCCCCTGTGTGTAGCCTGGGATCCTGTGTGTAGCCTGGGGCCCCTAGTACTGCCTGGGGCCCCTGTATGTTGCCTGGGGCCACTTTGTGCTGCCTGCGGCCCTGTGCACTGCCTGGGGCCCTGTGCACTGTCTGGGGCCATGTGTACTGCCTGGGGCCCTTGTATGCTGGCTGGGGCCCCTGTGTGTAGCCTGGGATCCTGTGTGTAGCCTGGGGCCCCTGTGTGCTGCCTTGGGCCCCCATGCACTGCCTGGGGCCCCTAGCACTGCCTGGGTCCCCTAGCACTGCCTGGGGCCCCTGTATGTTGCGTAGGGCCACTTTCTGCTGCCTGGGGCCACCTTGTGCTGCCTCGGGCCCTCATGCATTGCTTGGGGCTCTGTGCACGGCTTGGGGCCCTGATCTACAGCTGCTGTGGTATACGGAGAGTTATAATCTGGCCTAGGCCTGTTTATACCCCAGGGTATAGTTTGGGCTAGGCCAGAATATACCAAGGGTATATTCTGGCCCAGGGGGGTATATTCTGGGCTATCCCAGTTTATACCTCGGGTATATTCTGGTCGGGGGGTTAGTCAGGCCTGTTACACTGGAATCTGGAGGTCTGTGAATACCTGAACTGTGCCATTAATCTGTGTGCTGTGTGAGTAAATACCTGAGTCACTGCCTTCTGTCGTGCCGATCATAACCACTACCTTACAGTGTAAAGTGGGTGGGAGATTCCAAATGGAGGAGGTGGCGATGAAGGAAGAATAATGCCGCCCAGCGGGGCGTGTGCTGCTGCATGGAGGAGGGCACAATGGAGCCTGGCGCCGCCTTCTCAGTCCCCAGCCTCAGGGACTTCTGTAAGTTATAAGTTATTTTTCTGCAGTTTTATAGGGCGGATTTAGCTCAAAGAGGGATAGATAGGGAGCATCTAGGAAGGTGCAGGGACAGGTAGTGATAGTGTAGGGGCTTAGATCCAGGTGACAGGTTCCCTTTAACCCCTATACAGGGATCTGGAATTACAGCGGAGCCCAAGGGGTAGATGCCTATTAGGAGCAGCAGAGCAGGTAGTTCGCCAGGGGAAAAATCAGGACCCGAAAAACGTAGCCAGGAGTCCGAGTCAAAACCGAGAGGGCAGCGAAGGCACAAAATCGTCGGGCTGTAGCAGAGTCGAAAATCCAGGCAAAGGTCAAAGTCAAAACTAAACACACACTATATCACTGGGGAACCAAAACTATATCTGGCGGCCTGCAAGACAGGCTCCAATGTATTTGAAGGGCGCGGTTATCTCCCATAGGCTAGAGCTCACAGCCTCATGATCTCATCCGGACCACCCCTAGCCGGAAGAAGTCGGATGAAGCCGGAGGAGCGCGATGTCGGCAGCGGGGATGGCCACAGGTGTAAGTATAATGATCTTACTTTACAAGTTTGGGCTGCAAGGGGGGGGGGCCTGGATACTGATGGGGGGGCGCCTGTATACTGATGGTTGCGGGCGGCCTGTATACCTCTGGGGCTGCTGCTATATATACCTCTGGGGCTGCTGCTATATATACCTCTGGGGCTGCTGCTGTATATACCTCTGGGGCTTCTGCTATATATAACCTCTGAGGCTGCTGCTATATATACCTCTGAGGCTGCTGCTGTATACCTCTGGGGCGGCTGCTATATATACCTCTGGGGCTGCTACTATATATACCTCTGAGGCTGCTGCTGTATACCTCTGGGGCTGCTGCTGTAACACTGCTGGGGCCTGTATATACCACTGGGGAGGCCTGTATACCACACTGCTGGGGGCTGTATATAGCACTGGGGCCTGTATATACCACTGGGGAGGCTGCTGTATACTACCACTGGGGAGGCTGCTGTATACTACCACTGGGGAGGCTGCTGTATACTACCACTGGGGAGGCCTGTATATCACACTGCTGGGGGCTGTATACCTGTGCTGGGGTCGACCCTCGGCTTATACACGAGTCAATAGGTTTTCCCAGGTTTTGGGGGCAAAAGTAGGGGGGTCGGCTTATACACGGGTCGGCTTATACACGAGTATGTACGGTAGTTGAGATATTTGAGACTGTGCGCTAACCCCTAATATGGCTTGTGTAGAAATTTCCATTGTTTACAGTAGTCAGACTCTTCTACTTTCTCTCTAACCTTTATGGGATATTTATTTATAAAAATAATTATAATCACATATCAACCCTGATTATTCATGCTTCGCCTACATGCTATTCACTTCGTTAAAACAATTGTATTATAGTAAAACCTTGAATGTAAAATATTAGCTAATGTCTGTGTTAAAATTTCTAATTAAAATAAAATATAATAAAATGAATATGTTAAACAATTTCAACTTTCTTCACTTTCGTGATTTTTTCATCTGGATTTCTTCTCTTTACGCTTTTTCTAATACCAAATCCCCCTCTTGGTGGGGCCTTTTCCTTGTCTCCCTTTTCTTTGTAACCGGTCTGCTGTGTTCTAATCTGCTTTCTGTTGTAGCTTTATACCCATGTATGTCCAATTGATTGTCGTTCCTTTAAACTCTGTGTAGATTAAAATTGCCTAATATTAGTGTATGGTTTTTCCTTATATTTTACACTGTCCTCATTTGTGTGTCTTACCTTAGGCTGCCTTCAGACTTGCAGATGCATCTGCAGCGTTTTGCAGATGCATCTGCAAGCATCTGCATGCAGACGGCAGCCCCTATCTTTATAATGGGACGCACGGTGTCTGCAGATGCTTGCAGACAGCCATGCGGACCCATTCATTCCTATATGTGATCTGTACGCAGGCGGATGCCTGCGTACAGATCACACACTCTCCCCGCACATGCTGCGTCCCGGGTGCGGACGCGGGACACCGGAAGGAGCAGATATGGTCCGCATCCGCACCCGAACGCAGCAAACGCTGCCAAACGCAGGCACTATGCGTTCCTATGTTAAACATAGGAACGCAGTGCGCATGCGTTTGAATGCGTATGGGAACGCAGCATACGCTGCGGCGCCAAACGCTAATGTGAAGGCAGCCTTATTTACTTCTTTCAACAGTATGTACATCAAGATTTCTTTCTTCTGTCTATGGATGGTTATGGGGTTATTTTCTGTTTTCCCTTAGGGCCCTTTCACATCAGCGGTTTTTTGAAATTCGCGGCAGATGCGGTGAAAAAACCGCATCTGCCGCGATTACAGCATACCGGCTGCACTTGCGGCGCGGTTGCGGTAAACGCCATACTATGAATAGGCGCACTTGCGGCAGGTGCGGCAAGTGCGGTTTTGGCACTTGCGGCAGGCACGGCCGCGAAAAAAAACGCGGCTGACAGTATTTTTTTTCGCGGCCGCACCTGCCGCAAGTGCCAAAACCGCACTTGCCGCACCTGCCGCAAGTCCGCCTATACATAGTATGGCGTTTACCGCAACCGCGCCGCAAGTGTAGCGGTTATGCGGTAATCGCGGCAGATGCGGTTTTTTCACTGCATCTGCCGCGATTTGAAAATGCCGCTGATGTGAAAGGGCCCTTATCTGGCTTTTACATATTCTCTGTGCTGTCACTATGGTAAACAATAGTTTTTTATTTCCTTTACTTCCTATATGTATACTTTACTATATTAGTGGTCATTAGGGTAAAAAATGATAAACTTACTTTTCCAAACTCCTATGGACGCTAGAGGTGTTTTTTCTTTGATTCCCTTGTAATCCTCAATCTTGTGATCCTATATATTTTAACATTGATATGTTAATGTTATATCACCTTTAATCTGTTATCTAATAACCCTCCAATTATTGCACTGACTTTTCCAAGTTCTGACCAAATGTTTCAGCTACAGTTTTTTCTATGTTGTTTCTTAGGCCGGTTTCACATTGCGGGATGGTTCCGATTCAAGGCTGTCCATGTAAACCGGACAGCCCTGGACGGTTTTTTTGGCCCCATAGTATACTATGTGTCCGGGATAATCCGGGAAAATTCAGTATTCTCTCATGGACACAAAAATGCTGCTTGCAGCGTTTTTGTGTCCGAGAGGAGAACATCTCCTCTAATTGGCAACACTCGGATTGCCCCGGATTGTCCCGGATTCACCTGGATCCTCCCGGATCTGGGGTAATCCGGCGCTCCCTAACATGCGAGCCTATGGGGCTGGATTGCACCGGTCCGGGAGGATCCGGGTACCAGACACCTGCGGCTACACGCCGCAGTTGTTTCAGGACCGCGGCTAGCTCCCTGCCAGCCGCGGTCCTGATTCTTCAGTGGCGGCAGCTGTGTGCAGGTGCACACCGGACCGGAGGGCATATTAGCCCTCCGGTTCTGTGTGCTGATCTAATCCGGGGCTGTCAGGGAAACCTGACAGCCTCGGATCGGATCTGACCCGCAGTGTGAAGCCAGCCTTAGCCCTGCTGTGCCTCCTTAATCAGTTTTCAATTGCTTGCATATGTGTATCATCTGTTGTGGTCTGCAATATATGAAGTTAGTAACCTCAATTATTTTGTGTCTTGTGTGTTTATGTTCCTATTGTGATAAGTCTATATTGTTTTTATTTGTGCCTGAATTGCTTGCTATGTGTATATCTATTGTCTGCAGCTTTTTCTGTATTAATATAGCTATATATTGACTTTCTGGACTTTGATTTACTTCCAGTGGGTATTTTTGTTCCCTTTGTATGCTATATTTTGCTATGCTGTATACACTTTTTAAACTATTTGTGTGCTGCTGGTTGTTTTCTCAATATACCTTTCTTTCAGTATAGATCATCAAATAACATACAATTGTCTGTAGAGGTGTCCTTGCACTGACTTCTGACACTGCTTCTCTGAAGTTTCGCCAGTCAGGATAATGATGCGCCGTTCCTGTATCACAGGTCCCGCCTCTTCTAGCACCATGGACCTCCCGTGTCACCCATCCATCTCGCTGGACATGTGCACAGATACACCTCCCACACCCAGTGGTTTGCACTGAACAGCCCAAATCTCTTCAGGCAGCGTGCCCTCCACTCACAGGTACCGCCTTCTCTGGGCCGGACCTTCTGCTTCCACCAGACATTCCTCCAAGACGTTCCTCACATTTTAAGATGAACTCCAGCCAATACCCTCTTGAAACATGGCACACCTCTCAGCCAGGTACACCTTTGTGCGCTTCGGCACCTTTTATGCCCAGTATGAGCTGTATGATCTCGTCTCTGGTTACGTGGCGCCGCCATCTTGAAGGCCACAGTACCGTTTGCCAATGCATGTAAGCGAAGCATGTATAATCAGGGTTGATATGTGATTATAATTATTTTTATAAATAAATATCCCATAAAGGGTAAAGAGAAAGTAGGAGAGTCTGACTTCTGTAAACAAGGGAAATTTCTGCACAAAGCCATATTAGGGGTTAGCGCACAATCTCAAATATCTCAACTGGTGTTGACTGTGAGAAAGAGCGGCAGGGAAGAGTTTTCTGATGGAAACCTTCTGATACTGGCTGGGGTGTCCGGAGGCCAGGATGTCGGCAACGCAGCGTCCTGGAGCCTGCTGGGCTTGGAGCCCAAAGACATGGAGCTATATGGAGATGAGTCAAAGTCTGTAGAGAAGGTAGGCTCGATCATGTCAGTTACCCTGGCCAGAGTGTGTCTGAGGGGGCCAAAGAGAGCTGAGTGTGAGTGTCAGTGTACTGAAGCGGCGTAGACGACTTTAGTTAGATGAGCGACGCAAGAGGAAAGACACTGCATTTTAATGTGATTAGTTGTGCTGAGTTGTTACACTGAGGAGTGAAGTACTGTTATCTTTTTGCAACTTTTAAACAGAAGTTCATTTATTATCATATTGTAGTCGGAGTCATTTATAGCAGCGCTGTATCTCACATATGACCAGCATTCCGGTCTTTACACACATTATGATAATTCTCACAACCACCTCACTCAGTATGATGCTGTCATATCCCCCCCCACTGTATGATGCTGTCATATCCCTCCATCCTCATATACACAGAATTATACTGTCATATCCCCACACACAGTATGATGCTGTCATATCCCCACACACAGTATGATGGTGTCATATCCCCACACACAGTATGATGGTGTCATATCCCCATACACAGTATGATGGTCTCATATCCCCCACACACAGTATGATGGTGTCATATCCCCACACACAGTATGATGGTGTCATATCCCCCACACACAGTATGATGGTCTCATATCCCCCACACACAGTATGATGGTGTCATATCCCCACACACAGTATGATGGTGTCATATCCCCCACACACAGTATGATGCTGTCATATCCCCACACACAGTATGATGCTGTCATATCCCCACACACAGTATGATGGTGTCATATCCCCACACACAGTATGATGGTGTCATATCCCCACACACAGTATGATGCTGTGATATCCTCCCACACAGTATGATGCTATCATATCTCACCCCACACAGTATGATACTGTCATAGTCCCCACACACAGTATGATGCTGTCATATCCCCCACACACAGTATGATGGTGTCATATCCCCACACACAGTATGATGCTGTCATATCCCCACACACAGTATGATGCTGTCATATCCCCACACACAGTATGATGCTGTCATATCCCCACACAGAGTATGATGCTGTCATGTCCCCCACACACAGTATGATACTGTCATATCACCCCACACAGTATGATGCTGTGATATCCTCCCACACAGTATGATGCTATCATATCTCACCCCACACACAGATGATACTGTCATAGTCCCCACACACAGTATGATGCTGTCATATCCCCCACACACAGTATGATGCTGTCATATCCCCCCCACACAGTATGATGCTGTCATATCCCCCACACACAGTATGATACTGTCATATCACTCCACACAGTATGATGCTGTCATATCCCCCACACACAGTATGATGCTGTCATATCACCCCACACAGTATGATGCTGTCATATCCCCCACACACAGTATGCGCCTCACAACTCATTTAGTGTGATGGCCACCACAAGAAATGACTGACAAGATATAAAAGAAAAATACCTTGCCCCTTTTGTCTCATCACACTGCTGAGGTCTGTGCAGTATTTGGACTGAGGTTTACACAACAGATGTGATCCAGTGATTTAACTTCACCTGCTGTGAGAGGTATCAGAAGCACAGGCCAAATGGGAGAACAAAGAGCTAATGACCCCTTATTACTCTGTTATATTCAATGGTATCTACATCTCAAGGATTTTGATACTGTTGAAATCAGTATGGTCAGCTGCTATGAGCGGCACACTCCAGCATAAAAGTGTAACATGCTTAGGACAAGCCCTTCCTTAGGCCTCATTCACATGTCCGTGCCTCCGGCACGTGTGTAGTCCGTGCCGACACATGCCAGGGGCACAGACATACGGGGACACATGTTCCCCTGTGGACCCATGAAGACGTCCAGAAGATTCCGCACGGACCGTGTCTCCGTGTGGAGCACATGCGTGTCTGTGTGCTCCACACGGCGACAAATCAATTTTTATGCGGAGCCTCAGACCGCATTTACGTCCAAACGTCCTGCACACGGATGTTTACAGTGTTACATCCATGTGCACGGACCACTGACAAAAGTGTAAAACCTGACAATTAAGAATTTTATACTCGCCTTCCTCCAGCGCTGACAGTTCCTCTTACATCCGCTGCCGCTCATTAGGGCTCATGAATATTCACTTCACTGCGGCCAAGAGCGGCCCGGAAGTGAGAGGAGCAGTGGCGCTGTAGGGAGGTGAGTATGCGGTGACAGGCTGTCCGTGTGCTATCCGTGGATGCACGGATAGAACACTGACAGCACCCATCGTGTCACACGGCCGTGACACATGGGTCTATGCCCCGCCCCCAAACGGCCTTGTTCCACATGTCCATGGTGACACGGATGTGTGAAACCGGCCTTACATGGACAGGTGTCATTCCCATAAAAAGTTCTGATTGATGATTTAAACAGTTGACTATGCGCTGATGCAAACTGTCTATAGATGAACAAGATGTGCAGTTTGTTATTTTACCAATATATTTCCTGTTTGCGTGGGAAGATGTGCTGCTAATAGGGATGGGCGAATCTACTCGCTAGGACTCGTTACTCGGCGAGTAGTAAGGGACTCGCAGGACTCGGTACTCTGCGAGTTTCCCAGTGATTACTCGCACGAGTCCAATGCAAATCACTATCAATCCTAGTTTTGTCAGAAACGCTGACAAAACTAGGATTGCTATTGTTTGCATTAGACTCGGCTACTGTGCCAGTGATAGCAGGGAAACTCGCAAAGTAACTGCTGTAACATTGCGAGCCGAGTCCAGCTGTCTTCTCTGTGCAGCTCCAGGGTCCTAGAGCCCACCTGCTCACAGACATGATGTAGCAGTGCTGAGATTGTTCTCAGTCTGCTCATTCCCTGTGCATAGACATCTATATCTATGCACAGGGGATGTAGCAGAGAGGACATCGCGTTTTGGACTACGTCGGACGGAAGAGGATTTTTTTAATTAAAGATGGCGTCCCTAATGGCTTTTTTTTTTATTTCAAATAAAAATTTTTCTCTGTGTTGTGTTTTTTTAACCCTTTATTGGAGATTCTTAGTGGCTGGGTCAAACGTGGCCTGACATTAAGAATCTCGGGCTTAATACCAGCTTGTATAACAAAGCTGGTATTAACCCCTTTATTACCCAGCGTGCTACCGCCACCAGGGCCGCTGGAAGAGCGGGGTTCAGCGCCAGAGGATGGCGCTTCAATGAACGCGCCATCTTCTGGGGCGGCTGCGGGCTGCAATTTGCAGCGGGGGGTGCCCAGAAAGCTTGGGCATCCCTGCGCTGCGGATTCCAGCCCCCAGCTGCTTAGCTGTACCTGGCTAGACATAGAAATCGCGCGGAGCCCCACGCATTTTTTTTTTATTATTTCATGAATTTCAGAGTCAGAGTCTCAGAGTCAGAGTCTCAGAGTCAGAGTCAGAATCTCAGAATTTCATGAAATAATTTTAAAAAAATGCGTGGGGCTCCGCGCAATTTCTATGTCTAGCCAGGTACAGCTAAGCAGCTGGGGGCTGGAATCCGCAGTGCAGGGATGCCCAAGCTTTCTGGGCACCCCCCGCTGCAAATTGCAGCCCGCAGCCGCCCCAGAAGATGGCGCGTTCATTGAAGCGCCATCCTCTGGCGCTGAACCCCGCTCTTCCAGCGGCCCTGGTGGCGGTGGCACGCTGGGTAATAAAGAGGTTAGGGCCAGCTTTGTATTATCAGCTGGCCCTAAGCCCGAAATTTATGGCGGTCACGCCAATATTAGACATGACCGCCATGAATTTCTATTAAATTTGTTTTAAAAAAAACACAAAGAAAAATTTTTATTAGAAATAAAAAAAAAAGCCATTAGGGACTCCATCTTTAATTAAAAAAATCCTCTTCCGTCCGACGCAGTCCAAAACGCGATGTCCTCTCTGCTACATCCCCTGTGCATAGATATAGATGTCTATGCACAGGGAATGAGCAGACTGAGAACAATCTCAGCTCTGCTACATCATCTCTGTGCACAGACATTCATGTCTGTACCCAGGGAATGAGCATACTGAGAACAATCTCAGCACTGCTACATCAGGCAGCAGGCGGGCTCTAGGACCCTGGAGCTGGCAGCCAGCACACTGAGCAGACAGGACTCTTATCTGTGCGAGTTTCCCAGCGATTACTTACAAAGTAAACGAGTCCAATGCAAATAAATGACAAAACTAGGATTGCTTCAGACTGAAGCTTCCGAGACACATCTGCGATTTGTAAATCTCACACTACTCGCTATTACTCGCTTCCCCATTCATTAACATTGGACTCGCTAGACTCGCAACGAGTAGCGAGTCCTGTGCTCGGACTCGCTAGAGTCAAGCGATTCCGAGTAATTTAGGATTCGCCCATCACTAGCTGCTAACAATTATATTTTAGGCTACATAAAGATGTGATGAGCTGACGGAACGAGAGTTTGTTTGTACATTGCCTAATATTTGATATATTTACAAGGGCCATTTTTTGTGATATCTGATTATCTGTACAATGATAGTCCTTCAGGAAGGTTCCTAACAACAATCTATTGTCCTACTGCTGAGACCTCCAACAATATAGATGTAATCTGGGAGTACAGTCAATTCTGGCACTCTTCCCAATTGCCCTGGTGCAGTAGCAATCATGTTAATAGGTTAATGGGGTTGATGTCAGCTGTGAATTGACAACTAGCATCAAGCCGTGGTATTAATAATGGATAAGAGTCTGTCAAACATCTCTATTAATAACTCAGCAAGTATGGAGTTAAAAAGAAACACACACACGGAAAAAAGATTATTTAAATAAATACTCCCCCACATGCCCTCGTTTACCAATTTAATACTTTAAAATAAATCATGGAAGTTTTGAGGTAATCCAAAGATTAATGTCCTTCGACGCCCATCGATTCCTATGGAGATGTGTTCTGAGAACTTTGTCAGAATGACATGCCATAGGTCATTGCTGGTCAGCGGTATGTACGGAATTTCTCATGCTCGTGCCTGCCGCTGTCTGACAGTGACCTCTGGAGCCTTGTTCTGAGAACTTTCTCAGATGCTCATTGATTCCTTTGGAGCTTCATTCTGAGAACTTTCTGAGAATGAGGCTCCAAAGGTCACTGCCAGTCAACAGACCTGGTCATACTTGAGAGAAAATTCCATACATACCGCTGACCAGTAGTGACCTAAGGAGCCTCATTCTGAGAACTTTCTCAGAATGAAGCTCCTTAGGAATCGATGGGCGTTATGGGGCTTTACTCTTTGGATTATATTGAAACTTCCAGGATTTATTTTGAAGCAATAAATTGATGAACAAGGGCATGTGGGGGAGTCTTTATTGTAAATAACTTTTTTTCCCCATGTGTATCTGCGTCTGTGTGTGTGTCTTTTTAAACACTGTTCTTGCTGGGTTATTAATGAAGGTATCTGATAGATGCCTGTTCATTACTAACACTAGGACTTTATGTCAGCTGACAATTCACAGCTAACATCACCCCCATTGACCTATTACCCTGATTGTCAAAGCACCAATCAAGAAGAGCCAGGTAAAGCGCCAAAATTGGCGCATCTAATGTGATGCGCCACTTTTTGGGTGGCTATGGGCTGGTATATTTAGGCTGGGGAGGGCCAAATAACCATGGCCCTTCCCACCCTGATAATATCAGCCCCCAGCTGTCTGCTTTACCTTTGCTGGTTATCAAGAATAGTGCGCAGACCACACCATTTTTTAAATTAATTATTTATTTAAATAATTTTAAAAAAATGGCGTCTGATCCCCTCTATTTTTTATAACTAGCCAAGGTAAAGCAGACTGCTGAGGGTTGTAGCCCGCAGCTGTTAGTTTTACATGCGCTAGTTAGCAAAAATATGTAGGAGCCCAATTCATTTTTTTTTAATTTATCCCATATCTATTTTTAGCATGGCAATTGCTTCCATTTTATTTAACTTTGAAGTCCTCTAATCCTTATTATGACCATTTTCCAGCCATTTTTCAGCACAGAAATTGGATCCCCATTCACTCATATAGGATTCGGGGTCTGGGGACAAACTTGAGTCAAGTCCGGACCGCCAAACCTAAATTTTTTAAAGTCCAGCCAAGCGAACCTGAACATCCACAGGTCTGCTTATCTCCAATGGAGAACCTTGTCATGTACAAATTATACTATGACATTGATATACTATTCAAATGCCAACATTTCAAGTTGCTGTGTTTGAGAGTTGTGTCCATTGCATTTACGATGTGAGCTCAGGAGCTGAGACTGCTTCTTATAGCTTTGGTGCTGGCTGTGTTATACAGCTGACACTTGACTGTAACTGCTGTGATCACAGCAGAATCATGACAGTAACATTTATTGTTGCAGTGTATTTTACAAACCATCAAGAGATCCCTAGTTCAAGTCCTTATTGACTTGAGCCAATGAAAAATATTTTTAAAAAATATATAAAAGTTTATATCACCCCCTTTTCTCATAACATAAATAAAATGTAAAAATGTAACATATTTGGTATTGCTGAAATGGAAAAGAAATCGAACATAATCACTGTTTTTTTATTGCTTTGCCTCCAATTTTTGGACTGAAATCAGAAGGTCAATTGAACCCCAAAACGGTTATGGTAGGAACTACAGCTCATACAAGAAAAAATGAATATAAAAAGATAGCCCTGACAGAATTCTGTTGACCTAAAACCAAAAATGTTTTAGCTCTTGGAAGGTGAGAAAGGAAAATCAAAATCAAAGTGAGCCCACTGGGACTCCGTCACCCAAGAGTCCACACAAACCTGCAGCCGGCATCGATATTATACATTACACATATGGCAGCATTCTCAAGGTTTTTTTTTAGTCAAACTGGGATTGATCTTTTGTCCTGAAAGCCTTGTAAAATCAATTTCCCACATAGTTGGCCTTGCCTGTATGTAGCAATGATTACATAAAAGCCTTTGTCATCAGTTCTACTGTATACAGAATACTTTTCATAATCTACAGCATACAATGCTTGTATCTAAAATAAAGTGATTTCAAGGGTCATGAATGTATTACTGCTCATGACATTCACTTTACCGCCATTGCCCATCCCTGCAAGTCTGTTCCAAACCAGAAACATTTTTCCCATTGGTGTCGCTGGTTTATATTTGTTCTACAGACCACTAGTGAGAGGTTCGAAGTGTCCGGCATGGAGATCCTACTCTAATGGCAGCTATAGTTATTAATATGTATCTGTCGAGGCCAGAATAAGGCATAGATTGAGAATGTGGCCAACTAGTGCATCATCGAGTGTGGTGGCAAAAATAAGTACCGTATATACTCGTGTATAAGCCGACCCGTGTATAAGCCGACCCCCCTACTTTTGCCCCAAAAATCTGGAAAAACCTATTGACTCGTGTATAAGCCGAGGGTGGACCTCAGCACAGGTATACAGCCCCCAGCAGTGTGGTATACAGGCCCCCCCAGTGGTATACAGGCCTCCCCAGTGGTAGTATACAGCAACCCCAGTGGTAGTATATAGCATCCCCAGCAGCCCCAGTGGTAGTATACAGCAGCCCCAGTGGTAGTATATAGGAGCCCCAGCAGCCCCAGTGGTAGTATACAGCAGCCCCAGTGGTAGTATATAGGAGTCCCAGCAGCCCCAGTGGTAGTATACAGGAGCCCCAGTAGTATACAGGCAGCCCCAGTAGTATATACAGCCCCAGTGGTAATATACAGGCAGCCCCAGTAGTATATACAGCCCCAGTGGTAGTATACAGGCAGCCCCAGTAGTATATACAGCCCCAGTGGTAGTATACAGGCAGCCCCAGTAGTATATACAGCCCCAGTGGTGTATACAGCCCCAGTGGTAGTATATTGCAGCCCCAGTGGTGTATACAGCCCCAGTGGTAGTATATTGCAGCCCCAGTGGTGTATACAGCCCCAGTGGTAGTATATTGCAGCCCTAGTGGTGTATACAGCCCCAGTGGTAGTATATTGCAGCCCCAGTGGTAGTATACAGCCCCAGTGATAGTATAGTGCAGCCCCAGTGGTGTATACAGCCCCAGTGGTAGTATATTGCAGCCCCAGTGGTGTATACAGCCCCAGTGGTAGTATATTGCAGCCCCAGCGGTAGTATACAGCCCCAGTGGTAGTATATTGCATATTGCAGCCCCAGTGGTGTATACAGCCCCAGTGGTAGTATATTGCAGCCCCAGCGGTAGTATACAGCAGCCCCCGTAATCCAGGGCCCCCCCAGCCTGACTCCGGTCACCTGTAAAGGAAAATATACTTATCACTGTCCCGCTGCCGTCTGCGCCCGCATCTGCCGACATCCGCGATCCTCCATCTTCATGCGTCTTCTTCCTGTTTCCTGTGTTCGGCGCCGGCAATGACGTCATTGCTGTGACGAACACAGGAAACAGGAAGAAGACGCATGAAGATGGAGGATCGGGATGTCGGCAGATGCGGGCGCGGACGGCAGCGGGACAGTGATAAGTATATTTTCCTTTACAGGTGACCGGAGTCAGGCTGGGGGGGCCCTGGATTACGGGGGCTGCTGGGGCTGCTCGGGGCTGCCGGTCCTGCCGTATGACTCGCGTATAAGCCGAGGGGGGTACTTTTCAGCCCAATTTTTGGGCTGAAAAACTCGGCTTATACGCGAGTATATACGGTATTAATTGGTCACTGTGTTTGAAGTTTTTAGGGTAAGATACAAGCCTTTAACGTTTCATAGTCCGGATACAGACCGCAATGTACAAAGTGTCTGTGGGTCAGAAATCAACAGCCTCAAATAATGCGTGCATATAAGACTGTTGAGTTCTGGTCAGTAGACCTAAGAAATGTCCGCACATCACTGTCTGTATCCAGACTATGAAACACAAATGTGTGCAGTCAGTGTAAATTAAGGGAAACCCTCCATCAACGAGGATATACAGTGACATGTAAACATTTGGGCACCCCTGGTCAAAATTACCGTTATTGTGAACAAGTAAACAAATTGAAGATGAAATGATCTCTAAAAGGCATGAAGTTAAAGATGACATATTTTATTTGTACTTTAGGCATAAAAAATATATTTTCATCTTTTGTATTTTAAAAAATACAAAAAAGAAAATAGGTAGATGAAAAAGTTTGGGCAGCCTCGGAGAGTTGTGTGCTCAGTTAATTTTGACCGATGTTTCATATCTTAATTAGCCTCTTGGGGTTATGATTTGTTCACTATAATCATTAGGAAAGGTCAGGTGATGCAAAGCAGTAGAAGGCTATAGGAAGTAAAGCTGTTTCAAATTGCCATTTCCTCAGTTTGAAAAGTAATTAATAAATGTCAGTTAACAGGAATAGTGGAGGTCAAGATAAGGTCTGGAAGACAAAGCTAAATTTCTGTGGGAGCTGCTGTTAGCATTGCTAGAGGCAAATCAGAGCCCCTTGCTTGACTGCAAAAGACCTTGAGGAAGATTTAGCAGACTTTGGAGTTGTGGTACATTGTTCAACTGTTCAGAGACACTTGCACAAAAATGGTCTTCATGGAGGAGTCATCAGAAGGAAACCTCTCCTGCATCCTCACCATAGAATTCAACATCAGTAGTATGCAAAAGAACATTAAAGAAGCCTGATGCATTCTGGAAGCAAGTCCTGTGGACCGATGAGGTTTAAATAGAGCTCTTTGGCCACAGTGTTTGAAGGTATGTGTGGTGAAAAATGGGCACAGAATTTCAGGAGAAAAACATCTTTCCAACCATTAAGCCAAAGGGGATGGAACAATCATGCTTTGAGGTTGTGTTGCAGTCAATGGTACAGGGAAAATTTCACGGGTATAAGGAAGAATGGATTCAATCAAATTTCAACAAATTCTTGATGCAAACATAACATCACCTGTAAAAAAGCTGAAGTTGAAAAGAGGATGGCTTCTAAAAAAGGATGATTATCCTACACACATGTCAAAATCTATAATAGATGACCTCAAGAGGCACAATCTGAAGGTTTTACAATGGCCTTCACAGTCCCCTGATATAAACATAATTGAAAATCTGTGGCTACAACTCAAAAGAGCCGTGCATGCAAGACGAACCAGGAATCTCACAGAGCTGGAAGACTTTTCCAAGGAAGAATGGATGAAAATTCCTCAAACAAGAATTGAAAGACTCTTGGCTGACTAGAGAAAGTGTTTACAAGCTGAGGTACTTGCAAAATGGGTGCTACTAGTTACTAATCATGCAGGATGCTAGAATGTTTACATCTTCCCATTTTCCTTTTTTGTTAATTAACAAAGGCGCCCTGATAGTAGTGCAAGACTTGGCTTCTGGCCTAGGTCCAGTTCTAGGAGTGTTTGCATGTCATCAGTCAAAGGAGGCTAGCTGACTGGTTTATATTAGTAGCCCAACCATCATCCTTCCTCTGTCATGGCCAAAGCACACCTAGAGAAGGGTCCTGGCTTAGCTTCTGAAATCAAACCGTCTGCAACTCATGGGGAAGAAGGCTATGGAAAACATGATAACAATTACTTTGGAATGGAGCAGTATAGACAGATCTTCGATAACACTAATTATTCATTTCTCAAAACTGAAAATGTAAACAGTGTACAAGCAACATCCATGTGTGATACAGAATTACCTACAGAGGCAAATTAAGCTTCCGCGAGTTAGTTCTAAGATGGAGCAAAATCACCTTCTTCAAATAAAGTCTCCATCTTGGATTACGACCAAAAAGCCCTGCATGGGAGCAATGTTCCTGTTTGGTCTCTGTGGCTTTGATTCTGGGCATCATGTTCTCATTAATATTGATAATGCATATTCTGAACTTAAAAAAATGAAAGCACCACAGGGCATAAAGTAGAAACCTGTCTAGTATAAAAGAGCTATCGTTCTGCATAATATGGTGAAGGTGCCCACTGATGTGCAGTATGTCATTTTGCTTTCTGGTAATTGTTGTCACATATCAAGAGCAATGAAATTATAGATTATTTTGTTTTTATCTTTCACCAATGTATAAATTTACAAATTTTAACACTTCATAGGTCCAAAAGATCTTTGGATGGAAATGTTCCATTTTTTCCATACTAAGAGAATGAACTGAGACACATAGATATCAGCAAATATTATGGTACTTTTTCTAGCACAGCAGTTTTTTTTTCTGCATGTACCCATCTGTGATCTTGATATCAGTAAACCTCAGAGAAAATATTTTTGCCAAGGTAAAATGGTATGTTGTTATCCCTATGGTTGTTAGCACCTGAGGCTCATGTACCGCCACCTATTATAACAGATATTCCCCATCGTCCATAATTACGGCCCTTGAGTTTTCAGTTCTAGTGCTTAACCTGGATAACTATTGGTCATTTTTTCATGCCATGCTTAGCTTGGCTCTTTTATATATCAGTTTTGTCGATCATTTGCTCCTTTTGGTTGGTACTGCGACTCTTGTGAGAGTAGCCTTAGGGTATGTGCACATATGCCGGGTTTGTGCCGGTGGGCGGCTGGGCAGACCCGACAGGAAGCTCTGCAGCTGTCCACCGGCTTCCTGGCGGGTATGTGTGGCGGGTGCAGGGCGGGTGCAGGGCGGGTGCACAGCGGGTTAGCGGCGGCGCTTATGCAGCGGCTGGAAGCAGTACATGATTCTGCTTGCAGCCGCTGCATAACCGGCCGGTTTATAGAACATGCACATTAGTTGCTAACCCGCTGGGAACCCAGCGGGTTAGCAACAGATGAGCATGTGTAAACCGCCGGTGTGTGCACAGCGGGTGTCGGTTTCCATAGGTTTTAATGTTAATCCAAAAGCCGGTTTTGGATTAACATAAATTTACATAAAACTTATGGAAACCGACCGGCGTTTACACAGCTAAACCGACCCTATCCCGGCATATGTGCACATACCCTTAAAGGGGTTGTCCAGGTTTGGCACAAAATTCTGCAGTCACACTACGTGACTGCAGACTTGTGAATCCTTACAGCACGCATGATGCACATTGTAAGGATTCTCAGGCATCGGGAGCAGGCAGTATGTGATATGAATATTCCCGGCCACATTCTTACTAGACATGCACAACTTCATTCAATACAAGTGATCTGAGCGAACCCAGGCACATCAAGTCTGAATGCGGCTGTGCGTCTTTATATATCATATTTGCGGTCATATAGCCACATGGTCTCCTCACCAACACCAGAGAATGTTGACATCGTATGTCGGGCGCGCCGTGAGGATTCACATAAAATGCCTGCAGACTTTCATGCCAAACTTTGCCAAGTCCCTTAAAGAAACTGTCAGGTCCTTTTTCAATATGATACTAATAGTACCCTTGAATACTGCCTGGGCAGACCTTTTAGAATAAGTAAAAATAATATACCATATGTAATCCTATACCCTATGTAGTTCTCTTGCTATAAGCACCTACCCATCCAGTAGGCAGCTAACTTCACTAATCTTGTCAATTACTTTCACTGCCGAATAGTCCGCAGTATGCAAATGTTCATTTATTACTATCCACTCCTTCCTCAACTGACATTCCCTCCCTCCCCCCTGTGCTCTCTGTCTCACTACTAGTTTCATTTTTATTTTCCTATGGTGCTTCTGATGGGGGGGAGGGAGAGGAAGGGTGAGTTGGCAGGTACATATCTGATATCTGAAAGCTCAGCTAGGTAAGGCAATGTCCTCCATCTGTTGCTTTGAGCACAAGCCTCTGCTGTCTGTGAGAGATTCTAAGTGTTTATTTAAACATTTGTTTTGCTGCATACAAGGAGAGCAGACAGAACGATACAGACCCTCATGTGAGTGATTTCTACTGAACTTTCCTTGCATGCAGTGCAGTGATGTCACTACATGGATATTCATTCATTCCTTCACTGGGGAGTGGGCAATAGAGAAGCAAGTGATCACTCACTGTGATTGACAGGTAGAATTATTCTTTTTATTTGCAGTTTATAGAGGATGGGGGGGTGAGTATAAAGAAAAGAAATAGATGAGTAGAAAGACCTTCACCAGAGGAATTAGAAAATGATATCAAATGCATATGGAGTTCTGACCTGACAGATTCCATTTAATTGATCAGCCTCACCACGCCCTCCTAAAATGAATGATTATTTGTATACTGATCCAATAATTAAAAACCCCGGATCTAGAAATTGGAAGTTAAGAAAAAATATGTGTTTTAAAAAATGTAAGGTGTTTTAGTGATACAACGCCGCAGTATGCAACAATGCTAAACAGGAGTAAATAGAAAAAAATCTTGTATAATGGGCAATTAATTTGATAAACAGTGAACAGTATAAATAAAACAAATGTTTTATTATTTAAAATACGTTGTACAAAGAAAAGGAATTAAAATAAAAATCAACACAAGAATAAAAATAAAAAGCTTTAGATGTGAAAATACATTAAAAAATCTCTTAAATTCAAAGGCCTTTGATTGGCCTTCTTCAGTGTTTATTGCATTAGATTTCATACATGTCATTCCTACAATTAGATGACATGGTTTTTGCTATATGATCTGTGAGCAGCATAATCTGTGTGTAACTCTGCCCGCACCCATAACTGACAACTTCCTGTGTACACTGTGCATTGTCAGCAAACTGCCAATCAGTTTTGGGGGTGGGGTAACAGATTAGCTGGACTGTTCACATATGAGATATAGTCTGACAATGATAATCTCCTGCTGATAAAACTCTCTTTAATTGAAACTACATTACATAGTCTAATAAGCGACACATTCCTGGAATTAGAGTCTCATTCCCTATATTATGCTGCTGTCAGAATGAATAGCAAAATCTGCTGACATACACTTTTAAAAATACATTTAAACTGTGTGTTTTTATGGGGCATTTTATTCACCATGTGCCACCTATTGGGATCATGTAATTTAAGTGTTTCAAAAAAATCAAGAAAGTAGAAAATATGAAAAATGCACAAAAAAAAGCAAGATATTGTAGAGATCTTCAGAAAAAAAGGCAGAGAAAAAAGTTAGTGTTTTTCCACATAGGAATTTGGCATAAGAAATCTAAATTAAAGGAGTTTTCCAGGATTTTTATTAAAAGAAAATGTGCCTAAGCACAAGAGGCAGGTAGCTGCCATCTATCTGCCTGTTGTGCATATCACTGTTCACCCCCGGCACAGAGAAGTCACAGATCACTTCCATCAGGGGTAAACAGTGTAGAGGCGGCTTTTCCACTCTGCTCTGTGGAAGGGGCGGGACAGCCGGACTCCTG